>APFE030819586.1:0-46373 GCA_000404065.3 Pinus taeda | reverse complement strand
CGAAGCCCAACTGAACTAACTCAAGCTGGAATCAGTTCATGAATAGGTTAGGAAGAACCTTCGCAAGTTGGTTTGTTAAAAACTTTACCCAACTGGGTTGGCACGAGTGCAACTCTGAGACAGAGCACCAGCTGGCGTGTCCTCTTTGGAGGATTTCCCTCATTGGCACGAGTGATACACTGAGGAACAACGCCAATGGAAAAAGGGTTATTTTTATGGGTATTTTGCAGAAGGTGTCTTTAGGGCATATGAAGTACATACTCAAGGGGATACAATGCAGGTGTTTTCTGGTTATGTCACTTTTCACGGGTCCCGAAATAAGTCCTCCAATGCGCAGGAGAAGCGGTAATAGGGACGATGACAAATTACTGTGTAACACGCTCTCTATTTTATGAATTTAGATTTCGGAAAAGTGCATGGATCATCAACGGAAAGCTCGACGAGCTCTACGCAGCGTTTTCGGTGGCCGCGAAACTTATGCCTTCTTCTCCGCTGTACGGGTGGCCCTGCAGAGGATAAGGGCGATGCCCCGCCGGGGAATGCGTTGCGACGAGGGAAGGGGAGAAAACACCGTGTCGAGCCTCTTTGGATTGAGGGCCGTGGATGGGCCACGAGCACTCCCCGTGGCTCGCGAGTTTCCGTTGAAGAGTGGGAGGGGGCGAGATCCTTGCAAGTGTGATCATACCAGCGTTAATGCATCAGATCCCATCAGAACTCCGCAGTTAAGCGCGCTTGGGCTAGAGTAGTACTGGGATGGGTGATCTCCTGGGAAGTCCCAGTGTTGCACCCTCCGCCCCTTTTCTTTGTGTGGTGAGGCGGTCCACGCGGATTCATTGAAATGTTGACGCCAAAGAGATCGTGTGCGATTAACCCGGAAGAGCCTCTTCTCTGGCCGTGATGAATCATTGAGGTTCGAGTTTAGAAACGAGACGCCAATTTATCATCCTAGTTGGGAGTCACAGCGGGGATTGTAGGGGCAACAGAGGTGACATATTGTGAGAGTGGAAGATGAACCGGGGGCTATACACGTCATTGCAACGAACACGTCAAGAGGAAAGTATGTTAGAGGTTCAAGTCATACGCTCTCTCTTTTTGTGAATTCGGATTTCGAAAAAGTGCATGGATCATCAACAGAAAGCCCACTGAGCTCTACATAGTGTCGTCGGTGGCCGCAGAACTTACACCTTCTTCTCCGCCGTTTGAGTGGCCCTGTAGGGGCCAAGGGTGGTGCCACGTCGGGGAATGCGCTGCGTCAGGGGAAGGGGAGCAAACACCATGTCGAGCTACTTTGGATCGAGGGCCATGGATGGGCCGTGAGCACTCCCCATGGCTTGCGGGTCTCCGTTGAAGAGGGGAAGGGTGCGGGATCCTTACGGGTGCAATCATACGAGCGTTAATGCACCGAATCCCATCGGAACTTCGCAGTTAAGTGCGCTCGAGCTAGAGTAGCACTGAGATGGGTGACCTCCCCAGAAGTCCTAGTGTTGCACCCTCGCTCCACTTTTCTAGTGCGGTGCCTGTTGAACCTCAGGGGGAGGGGGCGCGATCATACCAACGTTAAATGCACCAGATCCCATCGGCGGTTAAGCGTGCTCGGGCTAGGGTAGCACTGGGATGGGTGACCTTTTGGGAAGTCCTAGTTTTGCACCCTCCCCCTTTCACGACGCGGTGCACGTTGATGAGGGAGAGGGCACGAGGTCATTGCGGGTGAGATCATACCAGTTCTAATGCACTCGACCCCATCAGAACTTCGCAGTTAAGCGCACTTGGGCTAGAGTAGTACTGAGATGGGTGACCTCCCGGGAAATCCTAGTGTTGCACCCTCTCCCCTTTTCTCGTGCGGTGCCCGTTGAACCTTAGGGGAGGGGGCGCAATCATACCAACGTTAAATGCACGGGATCCCATCGGCTGTTAAGCGCACTTGGGCTAGAGTATACTGAAATGGGTGACCTCCCGGGAAATCCTAGTGTTGCACCCTCCCCCCTTTTCTCGTGCGGTGCCCGTTGAACCTTAGGGGAGGGGGCGCGATCATACCAACGTTAAATGCACGAGATCCCATCAGCTGTTAAGCGCGCTTGGGCTAGGGTAGCACTGGGATGGGTGACCTCCCGGGAAGTCCAAGTGCTGCACCCTACCCCTTTTCCTGCTCGGTGCCTGTTGAAGAGGGGGAGGGCGTGAGATCTTTGCGGGTGTGACCATACCAGCGCTAACGCATCGGATCCCATCAGAATTTCGTAGTTAAGTGCGCTTGGGCTAGAGTAGTACTGGGATGAGTGACCTACCGTGAAGTCCCAGTGTTGCACCCTCCCCCATTTTCTTCGCGTGACGAGGTGGTCCACGCGGATTCATCAAATCGTTGATGCCAGAGAGATCGTGTGAGATTAACCCTAAAGAGCCTTTCTCTGACCATGATGAATCACGGAGGTCCGAGTTCAGAAACGAGATGCCAGTTTATCATCCTAGTTGGGAGTCACAACGGGGATTCTAGGGGCAACAAAGGTGACGTATTGTGAGAGTGGAAGATGAACCAAGGATTATTCACGTCATTACAGCGAACACATTATGAGGAAAGTAGGTTAGAGGTTTAAGTCATTCGCTCTCTCTTTTTATGATTTTGGATTTCGTAAACGTGCATGGATCATCAACGGAAAGCCCGATGAGCTCTACATAGCGTCGTCAGTGGCCACGGAACTTACGCCTACTTTTCCGCTCTCTGGGTGGCCCTGCAGGGGCTCACAGGGGTACCGGGTCAGAGAATGCGTTGTGTCAGGTGAAGGGGAGCAAACATCGTGTTGAGCCGCTTCGGATCGAGGGCCGTGGATGCGGTACGAGCACTCCCCATGGCTCGCGGGTCTCCATTGAAGATGGGGAGGGAGCGAGATCCTTGTGGGTGCAGTCATACCTGCATTAATGCACCGTATCCCATCAGAACTCCGCAGTTAAGCGCGCTTTCGCTAGAGTAGTACTAGGATAGGTGACCTCTCTGGAAGTCCAAGTGTTGCACCCTCTCCCCCCTTTTCTCATGCGGTGGCTGTTGAACCTCAAGGGGAGGGGGCACGATCATACCAGCATTAGATGCACTGGATCCCATCAGTGGTTAAGCGCGCTTGGGCTAGGGTAGCATTGGGATGGATGACCTCCCGGGAAGTCCTAGTTCTGCACCCTCCCCCTTTCCCAGCGTGGTGCCCATTGAAAAGGGTGAGGGGGCGAGGTCCTTGTGGGTGCAATCATACCAGCATTAATGCACTGGACCCCATCAGAACTTTGCAGTTAAGCGCGCTTGGGCTAGAGTAGAACTGGGATGGGTGACCTTCTGGGAAGTCCTAGTGTTGCACCCTCCCCCCTTTTCTCGTGCAGTACCCGTTGAATCTCAGGGGGAGGGGGCGCGATCACACCAGCGTTAAATGAACTCTATACCATCGATAGTTAAGCGTGCTTGGGCTAGGGTAGCACCGGGGGTGACCTCCCGGGAAGTCCTAGTCCTGGACCCTCCCCCTTTTCTTGCCCGGTGCCCATTGAAGAGGGAGGGGGAGGGGGCGCAAGATCCTTGCAGATGCGATCATAATAGCATTAACGCACTAGATCCCATTACAACTCTGCGGTTAAGCACACTTGGGCTAGAGTAGTACTGGGATGGGTGACCTCCAGGGAAGTCCTAGTGTTGCACCCTTCCACCCTTTTCTTCAGGCGGCGAGGCGGTCCACGCGGATTCATCGAAACATTGACGCCAAAGAGATCGTGTGCGATTAACCTGGAAAATCCTGTTCTCTGGCCATGATGAATCACGGAGGTTCGAGTTCAGAAATGAGATGCCAGTTTATCATCCTGGTTGGGAGTCACAGTGGGGATTTTAGGGGCAACAGAGGTGACGTATTGTGAGAGTGGAAGATGAACCGGGGACTATTCATGTCATTGCAGCGAACACGTCATGAGGAAAGTAGGTTATAGGTTCAAGTCATACGCTATCTCTTTTTATGAATTTGAATTTCGAAAAAGTGCATGGATCATCAACGGAAAGCTCAGCGAGCTCTACGCAGTGTCGTCGGTGGCTTTTGAACTTACGCCTTCTTCTCCGCCGTCTGGGTGGCCCTGCAGGGGCCGAGGGTGGTGCTGGGTTGGCGAATGCACTGCACTGGGGTAAGGGGAGCAAACACCGTGTAGAGCTGCTTCAGATTGAGCGTCGTGTATGGGCTGCGAGCACTCCCGTGGCTCGCGGGTCTCCATTGAAGAGGGGGAGGGGGCGAGATTGTTTCGGGTGTGATCATACCAGCGTTAATGCACTAGATCCCATCATAACTCCGTAGTTAACCACACTTGGGCTAGAGTAGTATTGGGATGTGTGACCTCCCGAGAAGTCCTAGTGTTTCACCCTCTCCCCCCTTTTCTCGTGTGGTGCCCGTTGAACCTCAAGGGGAGGGGGCACGATCATACCGGCGTTAAATGCATAAGATCCCGTCAACAGTTAAGCGTGCTTGGGCTAGGGTAGCACTGGGATGGGTGACCATTTGGGAAGTCCTAGTTCTGCACCTTCCCCCTTTCCCGGCGCGGTGCCCGTTGAAGATGAGGAGGGTGCGAGGTCCTTGCAGGTGCGATCATACCAACATTAATGCACCGGATCCCATCAGAACTCCGCAGTTAAGCGCGTTTGGGCTAGAGTAGTACTGGGATGGGTGACCTCTCAGGAATTCCTAGTGTTGCACCCTCCCCCCTTTTCTCGTGTTGTGCCCGTTGAGCCTCAGCGAGAGGGGGTGCAATCATACCAACGTTAAACACACCGGATCCCATCGGAAGTTAAGCGCGCTTGGGCTAGGGTAGCACCGGGATGGGTGACCTCCCAGGAAGTCCTAGTGCTGCACCGTCCCCCAATTCCTACGCGGTGGCCATTGAAGAGGGGGAGGGCGCGAGATCCTTGCCGGTGTGATCACCAGCGTTAACGCATCGAATCCCATCAGAACTCTACAGTTAAGCGTGCTTGGGCTAGAGTAGCACTGAGATGGGTGACCTATCAGGAAGTCCCATTGTTGCACCCTCCCCCCTTTTCTTCGCGCGGCGATGCGGTCCACGCGGATTCATCGAAACATTAACGCCAAGAGATTGTGTGCGATTAACCCAGAAGAGCCTATTCTCTGGTCGTGATGAATCATGGAGGTTCAATTTCAGAAACGAGACGCCAGTTTATCATCCTAGTTGGGAGTCACAATGGGGATTCTAGGGGCAACAGAGGTGACGTATTGTGACACTGGAAGATGAATCAGGGACTATTCACGTCATTGCAGCGAACACATCATGAGGAAAGTAGGTTAGAGGTTCAAGTCATACGCTCTCTCTTTTTATGAATTCGGATTTCGGAAAAGTGCATGGATCATCAATGGAAAGCCCGGTGAGCTCTACGTAGTGCCATCGGTGGCCGCGGAACTTACACCTTCTTCTCCACCGTCCGGGTGGCCCTACGGTAGTCGAGGGTGGTGCCCACCCTGGGAATGCCCTGCGCTGGGGGAAGGGGAGAAAACATTGTGTCGAGCCGCTTCGGATCGAGAGCCATCTATGGGCCGTGAGAACTCCCCGTGGCTCGCGAGTCTTCGTTGAAGAGGAGGAGGGGGCGAGATCCTTGCGGGTGCGATCATACCAGTGTTAATACACCGGATCCCATCAGAACTCTGCAGTTAAGCATGCTTGGGCTAGAGTAGTACTAGGATGTGTGACCTCCCGGGAAGTCCTAGTGTTGCACCCTCTCCCTGATTTTCTCGTGTGGTCCCCATTGAACCTCAGGGGGAGGGGGCACGATCATACCACCGTTAAGTGCATCGAATCCCATTAACGGTTAAGCGCGCTTAGGCTAGGGTAGCACTGGGATGGGTGACCACCCGGGTAGTCCTAGTTCTGCACCCTCACCCTTTCCCGGCGCGGTGATCGTTGATGATGGGGAGGGTGCGAGGTCCTTGCGGGTGCGATCATACCAGCGTTAATGCACTAAACCCCATTAGAACTCTGCAGTTAAGCATGCTTGGGCTAGAGTAGTACGGGGATGGGTGACCTCATGCGAAGTCCTAGTCTTGCACCCTCCCCCCTTTTCTCGTGCGGTACCGGTTGAGCCTTAGGGGGAGGCGGGGCAATCATACCAACATTAAACGCACCGGATCCCATCGACAGTTAAGTGTGCTTGGGCTAGGGTAGCACCGGGATGGGTGACCTCCCAGTAAGTCCTAGTGCTGTACGCTCCCCCTCTTCCTGCGCGGTGCCCAGAGGGGGCGTGCGCGAGATCCTTGCGTGCATGATCATACTAGCTTTAACGTACTCTATTTCATTAGAACTCCGCAGTTAAGCGCGCTTGGGCTAGAGTAGTACTGGGATGAGTGACCTCCCGGGAAGTCCCAGTGTTGCACCCTCCCCCCCTTTTCTTCGCGCGGCGAGGCAGTCCACGCGGATTCATCGAAACGTCGACGCCAAAGAGTTCTTGTGCAATTAACTCGGAAGAGCCTATTCTCTGGCCATAGTGAATCACATAGGTTCAAATTTAGAAACGAGACGCCAATTTATCATCCTAGTTGGGAGTCACAGTGGGAATTCTAGGGGCAACAGAGGTGAGCTATTGTGAGAGTGGAAGATGAATCGGGGAGTATTAACATCATTGCAGTGAAGATGTCATGAGGAAAGTAGGTTAGAGGTTCAAGTCACACGCCCTCTCTTTTTATGAATTCGGATTTCGGAAAAGTGCATGGATCATCAACGGAAAGCCCAAAGAGCTCTACGCAGCGTCGTCGGTGGCCGCAGAACTTATGCCTTCTTCTCCATCGTATGAGTGGCCCTGCGGGGGACGAGGGCAGTGCCTAATCGGGGAATGCATTGCACTGGGGGAAGGGGACCAAACATCGTGTCGAGCCGCTTCGGATCGAGGGCTGTGGATGGGCCGCAAGCACTCCCCATGGCTTGTGGGTCTCTGTTGAAGTGGGGGAGGGGGCAAGATCCTTGCGGGTGCGATCAGACCAGCATTAACACATTAGATCCCATCAGAACTCCACAGTTAAGCACGCTTGGGCTAGAGTAGTGCTGGGATGGGTGTCCTCCCGGGAAGTCCTAGTGTTGCACCTTCTCCCCCCTTTTCTTGTGCGGTGCCCGTTGAACCTCAAGGGGAGGGGGCATGATCATACCAGCGTTAAATGCACCAGATCCCATCAGCGGTTAAGCATGCTCGGGCTAGGGTAGCACTGGGATGGGTGACCTCCTGGGAAGTCCTAGTTTTGCACCATCCCCCTTTCCCAGCACGGTGCCTGTTGAAGAGTGGGAGAGCGCGAGGTCCTTGTAGGTGAGATTATACTAGCGTTAATGCATTGGACCCTATCAAAACTCCGCAATTAAGCATGCTTGGGCTAGAGTAGTACTGGGATGGGTGACCTTGCGGGAAGTCCTAGTGGTTGCACCATCCCCCCTTTTCTCGTGCAGTGCTCGTTGAACCTCAAGGGGAGGGGGTGCGATCATACCAACGTTAAACGCACTAAATCCCATTAGCATTTAAGCGCGCTTGGGCTAGGGTAGCACTAGGATGGGTGACCTCCCAAGAAGTCCTAGTGCTGCACCCTTCCCCTTTTCTTGTGCAGTGCCCGTTGAAGAGGGGGAGGGCGCGAGATCCTTGCTGGTGCGATCATACCAGCGTTAATGCACCTGATCCCATCAAAACTCCGCAGTTAAGCGTGCTTGAGCTAGAGTAGTACTAGGATGGGTGACCTCCCAAGAAGTCCTAGTGTTGCACCCTCCCCCCCTTTTCTTCGTACAGCAAGGCGGTCCACGGAGATTCATTGAAAGGTTGAGGCCAAAGAGATCATGTGCGATTAACCCGGAAGATCCTCTTCTCTAGCTGTGGTGAATCAAAGAGGTTCGAGTTCAAAAACGAGACGCCAGTTTATCATCCTAGTTGTGAGTCACAGCGGGGATTCTAGGGGCAACAAAGGTGATGTATTGTGAGAGTGGAAGACGAACCGGGGACTATTCACGTCATTGCAACGAACACATTATGAGGAAAGTAGGTTAGAGGTTCAAGTCATACACTCTCTCTTTTTATCAATTCAGATTTCGGAAAAGCACGTGGATCATCAACGGAAAGCTCTGTGAGCTCTACGTAGCGTCATTGGTGGCTGTGGAACTTACGCCTTTTTCTCCGCCGTCCGGGTGGCCCTGCGGGGGCCGAGGGCGGTGCCGGGTCGAGGAATACGCTGCGCTGAGGGAAGGGGAGCAAACACCATGTTGAGGCACTTCGGATCGAGGGCTGTGGATGGGCCACGAGCACTCCCCGTGGCTCGCGGGTCTTCGTTGAAGAGGGGGAGGGGGCGAGATCCTTGCGGGTGCGATCATACCATCGTTAATGCACTGGATCCCATCAGAACTCTGTAGTTAAGTGCGTTTGGGCTATAGTAGTGCTGGGATGGGTGTACTCCCGGGAAGTCCTAGTGTTGCACCCTCTCCCCCCTTTTCTCGTGCGGTGCTTGTTGAACCTCAGGGGGAGGGGACGTGATCATACTAGCGTTGAATGCACCGGATCCCATCAGCAGTTAAGCACGCTCGAGCTAGTGTAGCACTGGGATAGGTGACCTCCCAAGAAGTCCTAGTTCTGCACCCTCCCCCTTCCCTTGTGCAGTGCCCGTTGAAGAGGGGGAGGGTGCGAGGTCCTTGCAAGAGTGATCATACCAGCGTTAATGCATTGGATCCCATCAAAACTCTGCATTTAAGCGTGCTTGGGCTAGAGTAGTATTGGGATGGGTAACCTCCCAAGAATTCCTAGTGCTGTAACCTCCCCCCTTTCCTGCGCAGTTCTCGTTGTAGAGGGGGAGGGGGCAAGATCCTTACGGGTGCGATTAAACGAGCGTTAATGCACCAATCCCATCAGAGCTTTGTAGTTAAGTGCGCTTGGGATAGAGTAGCACTGGGATGGGTTATCTTCGAGGAAGTCTTAGTGTTGCAACCTCCCCCCTTTTTCGTGTGGTGCCTGTTGAACCTTAGGGGGAGGCAGAGCGATCATACCAGCTTTAAATGCACTGGATCCCATCAGCAGTTAAGGGTGCTTGGGCTAGGGTAGTACTGCAATGTGTGACCTCCTGGGAAGTCCTAGTGCTGCACCCTTCCCCTTTTCCTGCACGATGCCCGTTGAAAAGGGGGAGGGCACGAGATCCTTGTGGGTGTGATCATACCAGCATTAATGCATCGGATCCCATCAGAACTTCGTAGTTAAGCGCACTTGAGCAAGAGTAGTATTGGGATGGGTGACCTCCAGGGAAGTCCTAGTGTTGCACCCTTCCCCCCTTTTTTCGCGCAGTGAAGCAATCCATGTAGATTCATTGAAACGTTGATGCTAAAGAAATCATGTGAGATTAACCCATAAGAGCACTTTCTTTGACCGTGATGAATCATAGAGGTTCGTGTTTAGAAACGAGACGCCAATTTATCATACTAGTTGGAAGTCACAATAGGGATTCTAGGGGCAACAAAGGTGACATATTGTGAGAGTGGAAGATGAACACGGGACTATTCACGTCATTGCAGCGAACATGTCATGAGGAAAGTAGGTTAGAGGTTCAAGTCATATGCTCTCTCTTTTTATGAATTCGGATTTTGGAAAAATGCATGGATAATCAAAGGAAAGCCCGACGAGCTCTACGCAACATCGTCGATGGCCGCGGAACTGACACTTCTTCTACACCGTCTGGGTGGCCCTCCGAGGGCCGAGGGCGATGCCGGGTCGAGGAATGCATTGCACTGGAGGAAGGGGTGCAAATACCGTGTCAAGGAGCTTTGGATTGAGGAATGTGTATGGGCCACAAACACTCCCCGTGGCTCGCAAGTCTCCGTAGAAGAGGGGGAGGGGGCGAGATCCTTGCGGGTGCGATCATACTAGCATTAATTCACCAAATCCTACCAGAACTCTGCAGCTAAGCACGCTTGGACTAGAGTAGTATTGGGATGGGTGACCACTCGGGAAGTCCTAGTGTTGCACCCTCCCCCCTTTTTCGTGCGGTGCCCGTTGAACCTCAGGGGGAGGGGGTGCGATCATACCAGCGTTAAATGCACCAATCCCATCAGCAGTTAAGCGTAGCGTTGGGTCAGGAAATGCGTTGTGCCGGGGGGAGGGGAGCAAACACCATGTCGAGCCAATTTGGATCGAGGGCTGTGGATGGGTCGCGACCACTCCATTGAAAAGGGGGAGGGGGCAAGATGTTTGCAGGTGGATCATACCAGCGTTAATGAACCGGATCCAATTATAACTCTGCGGTTAAGCGCGCTTAGGCTAGAGTAGTACTGGGATGGGTGGCCTCCCAGGAAGTCCTAGTGTTGCACCCTCCCCCCTTTTTCATGCGGTGCCTGTTGAACCTCAAGGGGAGGGGGTGCGATCATACTAGCGTTAACTGCATCAGATCCCATCAATAGTTAAGCGCGCTAAGGCTAGGGTAGTACTAGGATGGGTGACCTCTCGGAAGTCCTAGTGGTGCACTCTCACCCTTTTCCTGCACGGTTCCCGTTGAAGAAGGCGAGGGCGCGAGATCCTTACAGGTGCGATTATGCCAGTGTTAATGCACCTGATCCCATTAGAATTCCATAGTTAAGCATGCTTGGGCTAGAGTAGTACTAGGATGGGTGACCTCCCGGGAAGTCCTAGTGTTGCATCCTCACCCCCATTTTTTTCGCTCAGGGAGGCGGTCCAGGTGAATTCATCGAAATGTTGACGCCAAAGAAATCATGTGTGATTAACCCGGAAGAGCCTTTTCTTTGATCGTGATGAATCACAGAGGTTCGAGTTTAGAAACGAGATGCCACTTTATCATCCTAGTTGGAAGTCATAACGGGGATTCTAGGGGCAACAAAGGTGACATATTGTGAGAGTGGAAGATGAACCCGAGACTATTCACGTCATTGCAGTGAACACGTCATTGGGAAAGTAGGTTAGAGGTTCAAATCATATGATCTCTCTTTTTATGAATTCGGATTTTGGAAAAATGCATGGATCATCAATGGAAAGCCCAACGAGCTCTACGCAGCATCGTCGGTGGTTGCGGAACTTACGCCTTCTTCTCCACTGTTCGAGTGGCCCTGTGTGGGCTGAGGGCGGTGCCGGGTTGGGGAATGCGTTGCCCCAAGGGAAGGAGAGCAAACACCATGTTGAGCTGCTTCGGATCGAGGGTTGCGAGCACTCCTCGGGGCTCACAGGTCTATGTTGAAGAGGATGAGGGGGCAAGATCCTTGCGGGTGCAATCATACCAGCGTTAATGCACCAGATCCCATCAGAACTTCACAGTTAAGCGTGATTGGGCTAGAGTAGTACTGGGATGGGTGACCTCCCGGGAAGTCTTAGTGTTGCACCCTCCCCCCTTTCTTGTGCGGTGCCCATCGAACCTCAGGGGGAGGTGGCATGATCATACCAACGTTAAATGCATCGCATCCCAATAGTAGTTAAGTGTGCTTGGGCTAGGGTAGTACTGGGATGGGTGACTTCCCAGGAAGTCCTAGTGCTGCACCCTACCCCTTTTCCTGCATGATGCCCGTTGAAGAGAGGGAGGGCACGAGATCCTTGCAGGTGCGATCATACCAGCGTTAATGCACCGGATCCCATCCAAACTCTGTAGTTAAGCGCGCTTGTGCTAGAGTAGTACTGGTATGGGTGACCTCCCAGGAAATCCTAGTGTTGCACCCTCCCCCCCTTTTTTTCCCGAGACGAGGCATCCATGTAGATTCATTGAAACATTGACGCCAAATAAATCATGTGTGATTAACATGGAAGAACCTTTTCTCTGACCGTGACGAATCACAAAGGTTCGAGTGCAGAAACGAGACACCAAATTATCATCCTAGATGGAGGTCACAACAGGGATTCTCGGGGCAACAAAGGTGACATATTGTGAAAGTTGAAGATGAACCCAGTACTATTCACGTCATTGCAGTGAAAACGTCATGAGGAAAGTAGGTTTGAGGTTTAATTCATATGCTCTCTCTTTTTATGAATTTAGATTTTGGAAAAATGCATGGATCATCAATGGAAAGCCCAACAAGCTCTACGCAGCGTCGTCGGTGGCCGTGAAACTTACACCTTCTTCTCCTCTATCCGGTTGGCCCTGCGAGGGTCGAGGGTGGTGCTAGGTCGTAGTTCATGGCTTATTGGAAGGTGGCTCCAACATTCTTATGACCAAAGGGAATGAGTCTATAAGTGAAGGTACTCCAAGGAGTAGTGAATGCAGTGTTGTACTGATCTACGTGTTAGATATGAACTTGATTTTAGCCTAAGAAAAAGTATATGAAGGATAAATCCTCATGCCCCATAAAGTTTCCTAATTAATAAAATGAGTGGGATAATCATCTTTAGGGCATGCTTTACTCAAATCACAAAAGTCAGTACATACACAAATTGTCCCCTATTTCTTATTGATGGGTATAGGGTTGGAAACCAAAGATGTGTAAGTAATGGAGTAAATGAACCCAATTTTGTGCAATTTATCAATTCATTGTTTGATAGCTACAACTTTGGAGGGATGTAATAGTCGCTTCTTTTTCCTAACATGGGAGGCATCAGGCCATGTGTCGATATGGTGTTCAATGATACTAAGGCTTATACCAGGGATTTTTGAATTTGACCAAATAAAGATGTCCCATATTCTTGGAAGAGGGATTTGTACGAGGAAAGTTCATATAGGGAACATATTCCCCCCATCGATATTTATTTTACTATGTCAGGCTTGGCCAAAATGTTTACATTGATGGTGAGTGAAGTGTTTGACATGTTTCCTTCTTCAAATATATCTAGCAATCGTATGGGGTTTTAAAACGAGTCGACAAGACTCGTAGGAATGAAGTCCTTGGTTTCCACTATGTAAATGGTATATGCTAATGTTTCAGATGGTGTGAATGTTTTTTTTGGGAGGAATAAAGAGCGATGATGCATGGCATCCCATGGGAACTTTGATGTGGTCATGGCCTCGAGGATATCTTCATCAGAATGGAAGAAGCTTGAAAAAGGGGATGTAAGTTGTTTGGTCATGAGGGATGGGTTGGCTCATGGATGTGCTAGTGCACAAGCAGGGGTATGATGTCATGCTTATTGTCATAGGACCAACATATGTGGAAAAAGCATAGATTAGTTGAGTCCAAGTAACATTAGACGGTGCTACCTTTACGGTGGGAAAAGTGAACTTGACACTGTGGAACAATGAGAAGACAAATTTAATCATTGTTCCTATGGAAGAAGAAATGAAGTGGATATGATGTTGTGTGTCATCAACACCAGAGGTGGAAGTATCTTCTTAATGGTGGTCTGTGATGACCTTGTGGAGGTATCCAAGGGTTGTTCCAATGCTATGGGAACAATGCTTAAGGAATTGGCATGTCATAAGGGATGAGACTCCTCATAAAAAACACTTGATGGGTGTTGTGATATAAAAGTGAGAGATTGTTAAAACACCCTCAAGTATGGGCATGTTGATGAGGGGTGATGTGTTTTGGAACAAATAATACAAGGGTGAGATGCACACCAATGATTCTCAGAAGCGTGAAGCAGGAAAGTGTTCCCTTTGCGGACAGAGGCAACCCCTCTAGCCCTAGAGTGGGTCTAGTCACAACAAAGATAGATCAACAATTGATTTCCTTCAATAGTCATCATTGGAGGCCTACCTCAAACCGGTGGTTGATGAAGTTTCGTTGTGCTGCTCCAGCTTCCGTTTCCTTCTCCTTAATGAGAAATTAACCTAAAACAATACAAGGAAAACCAAAGCACGTACCCTGGAAACAACAATGATCTATTTACTCACAAAGTCAAGAAGTCATGAGCTATCAAGTAAACTACATATAAGACATAGGAAAACATCATTGATTTTATTAATAATCAATCAAGAGCAAGCTTACAACCAAGTCTTGACGTCTCAAGCCTTCTCAGAGGGTCCAGCCAGTATGTTTCTCAAGCATTCACACTTCAAGGATGGATCTCCAAACATACAATGTCTCTCTCTCACTCATAAGATTTAACACAAAGTTAAGGGAACTCCACAACCTCTTAATAAACTATTAGCAATCCCACACTTTTCACACTCACACCAAAGCGATCTACCAAACTCAAAAGGACTAGCAGCACTGCCCAACCAAAGGAACTCAAAAACTAGTAGATCATAGTAATGGTGAGTGATTTTATAGGAGGAGGAGCCTCCATGAAATGAGGGAGAGGGAGCTTATCCTCAAGGGAGGTTGCACAAGAGGCGGAACCACCATCCCAGAGGACGAAAGGCGACCCAAACTGACCCAACAACCAGCTCTATGAACATCCAGAAGGCCAACTATTTGAACTAATTCGCCAGATTTGGATCACCGCGAGTCATCAACTGGGGACTAGCAATGACGCCGCAATGATATAGTGCATGACAGAGAATCGTCACAGATTTTAAGTGTTTACTAGCAATGATGCAAAAACTTAGTCAAAAAGGGTCAATCTTTAGCATTAGAGAGCATTTGCTTAATCTTGTTACATTGGTGGGAAGATATGAACATGCTTATTTGACACATGACACAACAGAGGGACTGAGATGAGGACAGTGACAAATTACTATGTAACAAGAAGAAATGTTATTAATGGTTTGAGGCACATCATCTGCATCTAAGATAGGAAGAAGATGTGGGGAGATGGTGGTAGCATGATGCAGTACAATAAACAGATCCTGATATTGAGGGAGCTTGGCATAGTGATGTGTATAATCCCATACTATGTGTAAATGGTGCAAGGATGGCTGGTACACAATTCCTTGTTAATCAATGGGCATTCCTTTGATGATCCATGCATTTTTCCAAAATCTGAATTCATAAAAAGCATATGATTTGAACCTCGAACCTACTTTCCTCATGAGGTATTTGCTACAATGATGTGAATAGTCCTAGGTTCATCTTCAACTCTCACAATATCTCACCTTTGTTGCCCTAGAATCCCCGCTATGACTTCCAACTAGGATGATAAATTGGCATCTTGTTTCTGAACTTGAACTTCTATGATTCATCACGATTAGAGAAAAATCTCTTTTAGGTTGATAACACACGATTTCTTCGACGCCAACATTTCGATGAATCCGCGTGGACTACATCATTACAGAACCGCACGAAAAAGGGGGAGGATGCAACACTAGAAATTCCTAGGAGGTCACTCATCCCAGTAACTACTCTAGCCCAAGTGTGCTTAACTGCGGAGTTCTGATGGGATCCGATGCATTAATGCTAGTATGATCGCACCCATAAAGAACCTGCCCTCTCCCCCTCTTCAACGAGCACCACACAAAAATAAGGGAGGCTGCAACACTAGGACTTCCCAGGAGGTCACCCATCCTAGTACTACTCTAGCCCAAACACACTTAACTACGGAGTTTTGATGGGATCCAGTGCATTAACGCTAGTATGATTGCTCCTGCAAGGATCATGCACCCTGCCCCTCTTCAAGGGAGATAGGTAAGTGACGAGGAGTGCATGGGACCCATCCAACGCCCTCGATATGAAGCGGTTCGAAAAGATGTTTTCTCCCCTCTCCCCACGCAGCGTAGCGGCTTGGCCTCTTCCCTAACCTGGTAGGGCCTTTTGCCTTGTAGGGGGCCAACCAACTTAAGGAAGCACAAGAAAAAGAAAAAGACGTAAGTTTTGTGACCACCAACGACGTTGCATAGAGCTCATTGGGGGGCTTTCAAGCGTTTCTCCGCATTCAAGAGACTGACTCAGTGCTTCCACCCCTAAGGTGAGTCGACTGTTGTGCTGTCCCTCCGGTGCCCACCACCCACTTGATAAGTCCCCGCTAGAACTGAGAGAGTTGAAGCATCGTTTGTATGGATCATTCATACAGCTTTGCGTGGACCACCTCACTGCAGAGCTGAACAGAGAAAGGGGGAGGGTGCAACACGAGGACTACCCAGGAGGTCACCCATCCCAGTACTACTCTAGCCCAAGTGCGCTTTGTTGTGCCTTAAGAAACCAATTTCCTGGCTGTGTAGAAATTATGCTTAAGACATTAATGTTTATAATTATTGTCACTTGTTTTTCACCTAATTGTATGTTGTATTCTCAAATGAAGGACTTGAAAGACTTGGTTTTTAACCCTTAATACTTAGGTTACATGAAAATCTCAGAATGCCATTTGATTGCTGAATATAAATGATGAATGAAGAAAGCTTGAAGAAGTTAGTGACAATATGTTGTTTTACACAGAATCTACTATCTATGAAACTTGGAGAAGTTAAAGATAATATGTTGTCTTACACAGACACTATGATCTATAACTTAGAATAATTGTAGAGGTAGGAACTTCAAGTATAGGAGCGCTCTTTTAAGGGATTTTAACTTCATTTACATAATCAAATAAAGACTTGCAATGTCATTGCCATACTTAAAGGAAGAAAACATATGATGACACATAACAAAGAAGTCACAAAATCATACCCAACAATGTGTGGAAAACTTTTGATTCTTTCATTAATCAACAATTTTATCAAGAATACAGTGGCCTAGTCTCTAGGTTCTCCAAAGTTCGAACCCTTTCTTTGTAAATTTTCCTCTTTTTATACATTATGAGACAGTTGGTAATCACCAAAACTGTCAAACTGCTTAACTATCTACTAACCGTCTAAAGTAAAAATCACTACAAAATATTACATTAGAGGGTAAAAGACACCTCATTCTTAAGAAAATAAAATAACAAGAAGTAACAAAATTTAGAATGGTTGTTCATTGTTCAGATTGATGAAGTTTCTCTGTAGATGTTCTGATAATAGTTAAACAATTTTAACACAACAAACTACATTTTGAAAAAACTTCGTGCATGGAATTGTGCCCACGTATGTATCAGGAGTGTTTCGATTGGCGGAAACACAAAGAAACCTGACAAATTACCGTTGAATTTGGAATTTGAGTCGTTCATCTCTAACTTTGGTTATTTTTCTAAAACAACGAAATCGGTTGATTTACGCGAAATATGGAAAATCACGAAACTGAAAAGGATTTAGACTTTGGTTCATAAACTTATCATGTTTGCCTGAGCTGTGCGCGATCATCGTCCGATCACCCAGTCAATGGATGGTCCGATCCTTCAGAATTCAACAAAACTTTAAACTTGTTGAACAAAACCTTATCGCGTCTATTTTTCAGCAACCCTTTGACTCCCACATAGACCCGATAAGAAATAAAACTGCTAGTTAAAGATTTATCGGGTTTGATTTTAAAAATAAAACCCGCTTACTTTTCAACGTGATATCCGTCGGATCTCGTCCCTTTCGATGGACGACTGCGATTGATTTGGACTTCAATAGTTTAAACTGCATTTCATACACCATCGCATTCGATTTCCCAAATAAACTTCGTTCTAGTTACCCACACGATTGCCGTCGGATCTATTGCCTTGCAAGCGAACCACTCAGATCTTCTCGTAGGTTTCTCACATTCAAAAGCCGTCAATAAAATAAAATAAGTTATTTCTTTCAAATTTCTGTTTTTCCCCTTATTTCGCTACAACATAATATTTGATTTTTTTTCATTTTTGTAATAAAACTAAAAGGACAATGGATGTTACAACACAATTCATTGCAGAGTTCTGATGAGATCCAGTGCATTAACGTTGGTATGATCACACCCGCAAGGATCACGACGCCTCCCCCTCTTCAATGGGCACCACACAAAAAGGGGGCATGGTGCAACACTAGGACTTCCCAGGAGGTCACCCACCCCAGTACTACTCTATTCCAAGCAGCACTTGAATGCAAATTTCTGATGGGATCCGATGCATTAATTCTGCTATGATCACACCAACAATGATCACACCCCCTCCCCCTTTTCACCGAGCACTACAAAAAAGGGGGGAGGGTGCAACACTAGGAATTCCCGAGAGGTCACCCACCCTATTACTACTCTATCCCAAGCACACTTAATTGCGAAGTTCCTATGGGACCTGGTGCATTGACGCTGGTATGATCGCACCCAAAAGGATCTCGCACCCTTTCCCTCTTCAAGGGAGACCGCCGCACCACAAGGAGTGCATGGGGCCCATCCATATCCCTCTATCCGAAGTGGTTTGACATGATGTTTTCTCCCCTTCCCCCAGCGTAGTGCATTCCCTAACCCGATAAAGCCCTTAGCCCCCATGGGGGGCCAGCCGACTGGATGAAGAAGAAGAAGAAGGAGTAAGTTCTGCGGCCACCAACGACGTTGCATAGAGCTTGCTGAGCTTTCCATTGATGATGCATGCATTTTTCCAAAATTTGAATTCATAAAAAGCACATGATTTAAACCTCTAACCTACTTTCCTCATGACGTATTTGCCACAATGATGTGAATAGTCCCAGGAACTTCTTCCACTCTCACAATATGTCACCTTTCTTGCCCTAGAATCCCCACTGTGACTTCCAATTAGGATGATAAATTGATGTCTTGTTTCTGAACTCAAACTTCTGTGATTCATCAAGATTAGAGAAAAATCTCTTTCGGGTTAATCACACATGATTTCTTCGGCGTCAACGTTTTGATGAATCAGCGTGGACTACCTCTAGCCCAATACTACTCTATCCATAGTGCACTTAACTGCGAAATTCTGATGGGATCCGGTGCATTAACGCTAGTATGACTGCACCTGCAAGGAACATGCCCCCTCCCCCTCTTCGACGGGCACCGCACAAAAACGAGGGAGGGTGCAACACTAGGAATTCCTGGGAGGTCACCCATCCCAGTATTACTCTAGCCCAAGCATGCTTAACAATGGAGTTATGGTGTGATCTAGTGCATTAATGTTGGGATGATGGCACTAGCAAGGATCTTGCGCCCTCCTCCTCTTCAAGGGAGACTGCATAGCCATAAGGAGTGCGTGGGGCCCATCCATGACCCTCGATCCGAAGTGGTTCGACATGATGTTTTCTCCCCTTCCCCCTGTGCAATGGAGTGCCTCAAATTCTTCCCTGACCTGGAAGTGCCTTCCGCCCTGCAAGGGGCCAACCAACCAGAGGAAGCATAAGAAAAATAAAAAGGCATAAGTTTCACGGCCACCGACGACGCTGCATAGAGCTCGTCGGGGGATTTTCAATGTTCTCTGCATTCAAGATACCAACTTGCTAATTCCTCCCTCAGGTCAAGTCCACTGTTGCTATGTCCTGTCCGATGCTCTTCACCCACCAGATAAGGCCCCACAAGAATCGAGAGAGTCGGCACAACATTCATAATGATCAATCATGCAACTCCACGTGGACCACCTCACCGCGAAGCCACGTAGAAAAAGGGGGAGGGTGCAACACTAGTACTTCCCTGGAGGTCACTCATACCAATACTACTCTAGCCCAAGCATGCTTTACTACGAAGTTCTGATGAGATTTAATGCATTAACACTAGTATGATCGCACCCGCAAGGATCACGCCCCCTCCCCCACTTCAACATGCATTGCACAAAATGGGGGGAAGGTGCAACTTTAGGACTTCCTAGGAGGTCACCTATCTCAATATTACTCTAGCCCAAGTGCACTTAAGTTCGGGGTTCTGATGGGTTCTAGTACATTAATGCTGGTATGATCGCACCCGCAAGGATCTCGCATGTTCACCCTCTTCAATGGAGACCTGCGAGCCACGACGAGTGCGTGTGCCCATCTACGACCCTTGATGCGAAGCAGTTTGAAACAATGTTTTCTCCCCTTCCCCTGGCACAACACTTGCCCCGAACCTGTAGCGCCCTTAGGCCCCGCAGGGGGCCAACCAACCAAATAAAGAAGAAGGTGTAAGTTTGATGGCCACCGATGATGCTATGTAGAGCTTGTCGGGCTTTCCATTGATGATCCATGCATTTTTCCAAAATTTGAATTCATAAAAAGCTTATGGTTTGAACCTCTAACCTAGTTTCCTTATGACATATTTGCCACAATGTTGTGAATAGTCTTGGGTTCATCTTCCACTCTCACAATATGTCACCTTTGTTGCCCTAGAATCCCTGTTGTGACTTCTAATTAGGCTGATAAATTGGCGTCTTGTTTCAGAACTCAAACTTTTGTGATTCATAATGATTAGAGAAAAACTCTTTTGGGTTAATCACAAACGATTTTCTTTGACGTCAACATTTTGATGATTCGTGTGGACTACCTCACCATGGAGCTGTGAGAAAAATGGGGGATGATGCAACACTAAAACTTCCCGGGATGTAACCCATCCTAGTACTACTCTAGCCCAAGTGCGCTTAACTATAGAGTTCTAATGGGATCCGATGCATTAACACTAATATGATCACACTCGCAAGGAACATGCCCCCTCCCCTTCTTCAACAGGCACCGCACAAAAACGGGGGAGGGTGCAACACTAGGACTTCCCGAGAGGTCACTCATCACAGGACTACTCTAGCCCAAACACAATTAACTATAGAGTTCTGTTGGGATCTGGTACATTAACGCTGGTATGTTCACACCTGCAAGGATATCGCACCCTCCCCTCTTAAAGGGAGACCGTCGAGCCACGAGGAGTGTGTAGGACCCATCCATGACCCTAGATCCAAAGCGATTTGACACGATGTTTTCTCACCTTTCCCTGACACATTGCATTCCTCGACCCGACAACGCAATCAGCCCCTGCAAGGGGCTTTCCAACGTTTCTTCACATTCGAGACACTGACTTGGTACTTCCGCCCTCAGGGTGAGTCCACTATTGCTCTGTCATATCTGGCGCCCACCACCCACTTGATAAGGCCCCTGCAAGAACCAAGAGAGTCAGCGCAACATTCATATGGATCAATCATGCAGATCTGCGGTGACCACCTCACCACAGAGCTGCGTAGAAAAAGGGGGAGGGTGCAAAACTTAGACTTCCTGGGAGGTCACCCATCCCAATACTACCCTAGCCCAAGCACACTTAACTGCAGAGTTTTGATGAGATCTGGTGCACTGACACTGGTATGATCACACCTGCAAGGATCATTCCCCCTTCCCCTCTTCAACGAGCATCACACAAAAAGGGGGGAGGGTGTAACACTAGGAATCCCTAAGAGGTCACCCATTCTAGTACTACTCTAGCCTAAGCGCGCTTAATTATGAAGTTCTAACGGGATCCAGTGCATTAACACTGCTATAATGGCACCCACAAGGATCACATCGCCTCCCCCTATTCAACGAGCATCGCACAAAAAGGTGGGACGGTGCAACACTAGGACTTCCCGAGGGTCACCAATCCCAGTACTACTCTAGTCCAAGCGCACTTAACTTTGGAGTTCTGATGGGATCCAATGCATTAATGCTAGTATGATTGCACTCACAAGGATATTGCCCCCTCTCCCACTTCAACGAAGACCTGCAATCCATGGGGAGTGCGTGCAACCCATCCACAACCCTCCATCTAAAGAGGTTCAACTCAATGTTTGCTCCCCTTCCCCCAACAAAGCGCATTTGCTGACCCAACAGGGCCCTCAACCCCCGCTGGGGGCCAACCAATCGGATGAAGAAGAAGAAGAAGGTGTAAGCTCCGTGGCGATTAATGACGCTACGTAGAGCTTTCTGTGCTGCCCATTGATGGTCCATGTATTTTTCCAAAATACGAATTCATAAAAAGCATATGATTTGAACCTCTAACATACTTTCATCATGATGTATTTGCTACAATGATGTGAATAATCTTGGCTTCATCTTCCACTCTCACAATATGTCACCTTTGTTGCCCTAGAATCCCTACTATGATTTCCAACTAGGATGATAAATTGGCATCTTGTTTCTAAACTAAAACTTATGTGATTAATCATGATTAGAGAAAAACTCTTATGGGTTAATCAAACACAATTTCTTCGGCGTTAACGTTTCGATGAATCCATGTGGACTACCTCAATGCACGAAAAGAGGGGGAGGGTGCATCACTAGGACTTACTGGGTGGTCACCCATCCCAATGCTACTCTAGCCCAATCATGCTTAACTTAGAGTTCTGATGGGATTCAATGCATTAACGCTGGTATGATCACACCCGCAAGGAAGAAGTCCCCTCCCCCTCTTCAATAGGCAACGCACAAAAACAGGGGAGGGTGCAACACTAGGACTTCCCGGGAGGTCACCTATCCTAATATTACTCTAGCCCAAGCGCGATTAACTACGGAGTTTTGATGGGATCTGGTGCATTAATGCTAATATGATCGCACCTGAGAGGACCTCGCACCCTCCCCCTCTTCAAGGGAGACTATTGAGCCACAAGGAGTGTGTGGGGCCCATCCACGACCCTCAATCCGAAGCGGTTCAACATGATGTTTTCTCCCCTTCCCCTCGTGCAGTGCAACGCCTTGACCTCCTCCATGACATAGCAATGCCTTCCACCCCGCGGGGGTCCAATCAACCATAAGAAGCACAAGAAAAGAAAAAGATGTAAGTTTTTCGGCCACCATCGATGCTACATAGAGATCACTGGGGGCTTTCCAATGTTCTCCGCATTCAAGACATTGACTCGGTACTTCCACCTTCAGGCCAAGTCCATCACTTCTTTGTCCCCTCCGGCGCCTGTCACCTACCTGATAAGGTCCTACAAGAGCTGAGAGAGTCAACGCAACATTCGTACGGATCAATCATGCAGCTCCATGTGGACCACCTCACTGCGGAGACTTACAGAAAAAGGGGGAGGGTGGAACATTAAGACTTCCTGGGAGGTCACCCATCCCAGTACTACTCTTGATGAAGCGTGCTTGACTACGGAGTTATGATGGGATCCAGTGCATTAACGCCAATATTATCTCACCCGCAAGGATAATGGCCCCTCCCCCTCTTCAACGAGCACCGCACAAAAACAGGGGGCAGTGCAACACTAGGACTTCTCGAGGGTCACCAATCCCAGTACTACTCTAGCCTAAGTGTGCCTAACTGCAAAGTTCTGATGGGATCCAGTACATTAATGTTGGTATGATCATGCTTGCAAGGATCTCACCCCCTCCCCCTCTTCATCGGAGACCAACGAGCCATGGGGAGTCTGTGTATCCCATCCACGGCCCTCCATCTGAAGCAGTTCGACACGATGTTTGCTCCCCTCCCCCCGGCGTAGCGTATTCCTCGACCTGGCAGCTCCCTCAGCTCCTGCAGGGGGGCAGTGAACAATATTAAGAAGAATAAGAAGAAGACGTAAGTTCCGCGACCACCAACAATGCTGCATAGAGCTCGTCAGGCTTTCCATTGATGATCCATGCATTTTTCCAAAATTCGAATTCATAAAAAGCATATGATTTGAACCTCTAACCTACTTTTCTCATGATGGTTTTGTTTCAATGATGTGAATAGCCATGGGTTCATCTTCCACTCTCACAATATGTCACCATAGTTACCTTAGAATCCTCGCTTTGAATTCCAACTATTGGCATCTTGTTTCTGAACTTGAACTTCTGTAATTTATCACAATTAGAGAAAAATATCTTTCGAGTTAATCACGCAATTTCTTCGGTGTTAATGTTTCGATGAATCCACGTGGAATTCCTCACTACGGAGCTACACGAAAAAAGGGGGAGGGTGCAACACGAATACTTCCCGGGAGGTCACCCATCCCAGTTATATTCTACTAAAAGCGTGCTTAACTGTGAAGTTTTGATGGGATCCGATGCATTAACACTAGTATGATCGCACCCGCAAGGAACATGCCCCCTCCCCCTCTTCAATGAGCACCGTATAAAACTGGGGGAGGGTGCAACATTAAGACTTCCAAAGAGGTCACCCATCCCAGTACTACTCTAGCTCAAGCGCGCTTAATTGCGAAGTTTTGTTGTGATCCGGTGCATTAAGGTTGGTATGATTGCACTGACAAAGATCTCGTGCCCTCCCGCTCTTCAATGGGCACCGCACAAAACGGAGGGATGGTGCAACACTAGGACTTCCTGGGAGGTCACCCATCCCAGTACTACTCTAGCCCAAGCACGCTTAAATGTAGAGTTCTATGGGATCCGGTGCATTGACGCTAGCATGATTGCACTCGTAACAATCATGTCCCCTCCCCATCTTCGATGGGAACTGCACAAAAAGGGGGAAGGGTGTAACAATGGGACTTCCTAGGGGTCACCCATCCTAGTACTACTCTATCCCAAGCGCAATTAATTGCGGATTTGTGATGGGATCTGATGCATTAACGCTAGTATGATCACACCAGCAAGGATCATGCCCCCTCCCTCATTTCAATGGGCACCACACAAAAAGGGGGGAGGGTGCAACACAAGGATTCTCAAGGGTCACTAATCCTAGTAATAGTCTAGTCCAAGCATGCTTAACTACGGAGTTCTGATGGGATTTGGTGCATTGATGTTGGTATGATCACACCTGCTAGGATCTTGCCCCTCCCCCTCTTCAACGAAGACTTGCGAGCCACGGGGAGTGCGTGTGGCCCATCCATGACCCTTGATTTGAAGTACTTCGACGTGATGTTTGCTCCCCTTCCCCTAGTGCAATGCTTTCCATGACCCGACAATGCCCTCAGTCGCTGCAAGGGGCCAACCAACCAGATAAATAAGAAGAAGAAGGCGTAAGTTTTGCGGCCACCGATGATGCTGTGTAGAGCTCATCGTAATTTCTATTAATGATCTATGCATTTTCCAAAATACGAATTCATAAAAAAGCATATGATTTGAACCTCTAACCTACTTTCCTCATGACGTATTTGCTATAATGATGTGAATAGTCCTAGGTTCATCTTCCACTCTCACAATATTTCACCTTTGTTGCCCTACAATTCTCACTATGACTTCCAACTAGGATGATAAATTGGCATCTTGTTTTTGAATTCGAACTTCTCTGATTCATCATGATTAGAGAAAAATATCTTTCAGGTTAATCACACACGATTTCTTCAGCGTCAACGTTTCAATGAATCCGCGTGGGCCACATCACCGCGCGAAAAAATGGGGAGGGTGCAACACTAGGACTTCCCGGGAGGTCACCCATCCCAATACTATTGTAGCTCAAGCGTGCTTAACTCCGAAGTTTTGATGGGATCCAGTGCATTAACGCTCGTATGATCGCACTCACAAGGAACACGACCCCTTTTGCTCTTCAACTAGCACCGCACAAAAACAAGGGAGGGTGCAACATAGGACTTCTCGTCAGGTCACCCATCCTAGTACTACTCCAGCCAAAGCACTCTTAATTGTATATTTTTGATGGGATCCATTGCATTAACGCTGGTATAATCACACCTGCAAGGATCTCGCGCCCTCCGCCTCTTCAAGGGAGACTGCCAAGACATAGGGAGTGCGTGGGGCCCATCCATGACAGTTGATCCGAAGCTGTTCAACACAATGTTTGCTCCAGCGCAGCATAGTGCCTCAAGCTCTTCCCTGACCTAGTAGCACCTTCCACCCTGCAGGGGGCCAACCAACCAGAGGAAGCAAAAGAAAAAGAAAAAGGCTTAAGTTTTGTGGCCACCAATGATGTTGCATAAAGCTCGTTGGGGGCTTTCTAGTGTTTCTCCGCATTCAAGACACTGACTCGGTACTTTCGCCCTGAGGGTGAGTCCACCGCTGCTTTGTCCCTTTCGGCGCCCGCCACCCACCCATTGAGGCCCCGAAAAAACCGAGAGAGTCGACGCAACATTTTTAAGGATCAATCATGTAGCTCCGCGTGGACCACCTCATTGCAAAGCCACACAGAAAAAGGGGGAGGGTGCAACACTGGGACTTTACGGAAGGTCACCCATACTAGTACTACTTTAGCCCAAGCATGCTTAAATGTGGATTTTTGATGGGATCCTATGCATACATGCTAGTATGATCGCACCCATAATGATCATGCCCCCTCCCCCTCTTCAATGGGCATCACACAAAAAGGGGGGAGCGTGCAACACTAGGACTTCCTGGGAGGTTACCCATCTAAGTATTACTCTATCCCAAGCATGATTAACTGTGGAGTTCTGATGGGATCCGATGCATTAACGACGATATGATCGCTTGCAAGGATCACACCTTGTCCCCCTCTTCAACGGGCACCACACAAAAAGGGGGGAGGGTGCAAATTAGGACTTCTTAGGAGGTCACCCATCCCAGTACTACTTTAGCCAAAAATCACTTAACTGCGGAGTTCTGATGGGATCTAGTGCATTAACGTTGGTATGATCACACCCACAAGGATCTCACACCCTCCCCCTTTTCAACGAAGACCCACTAGCTACGAGGAGTGCGTGTGACCCATCCACGACCCTTGATTTGAAGCAGTTTGACACAATGTTTGTTCCCCTTCCCTCGGCACAACGCATTCCTTGAGCCGACAGTGCCCTTTCCCCCCGTGGGGGAAAACCAACTGGACGAAGAAGAAGACGAAGAAGGCATAAGTTTCGTGGCCACCGATGATGCTGCATAGAGCCCGCCGGCTTTCCATTGATGATCCATGCACTTTTCCAAGATCCAAATTCATAAAAAGCATATGATTTGAACCTCTAACCTACTTTCCTCATGACATATTTGCTACAATGATGTGAATAGTCCTAGGTCTATCTTCCACTCTCATAATATGTCACCTTTGTTGCTCTAAAATCCCCCCTGTGACTTCCAAGTAGGATGATAAATTGGCGTCTTGTTTTTGAACTCGAACTTTTGTGATTCATAATGATTAGGGAAAAAGCTCTTTCATGTTAATTAGACACAATTTCTTCGGTGTCAATGTTTCGATGAATCCAAGTGGACTACCTCACCGCGAAGTCGCACGAAAAAATGGGGAGGGTGCAACACTAGGACTTCCTAAGAGGTCACCCATCCTAGTACTACCCTAGCCCAAGTGCACTTAATTGCGGAGTTTTGTTGGGATCTGACACATTAATGTTGGTATGATTGCACCCGCAAGAACACGCCCTCTCCCCCTCTTAAATGGAAACCGCACAAAAATCGGGAGGATGGAACACTAGGACTTCATGGGAGGTCACCCATCCTAGTACTACTCTAGCCCAAGCATGCTTAGCTACAGAGTTCACATGGGATTCAGTGCATTAACACTGGTATGATCACATCCGCAAGGATCTCACACCCTCCTCCTTTTCAAGGGTGACAACCGCGCCATGGGGAGTGTGTGGGGCCCATCCACAACCCTCGATCCGAAGCGGTTCGACATGATGTTTGCTCCCGTGCAGTGCAACACCTTAGCCACTTCCCCAACCTGGCAATGCCTCGACCTCTTCCCCAACCTCGAAGCGCTTTCCACCCCGCTAGGGGCCAACCAACTAGAGAAAGCATGAGAAAAAGGCACAAGTTTCGCCGCCACTAGCGATGCTGGATAGAGCTCGCTAGGGTCTTTCCAACATTTCTTCGGATTCAAGACATCGATTTGGTACTTCCGCCCTCAGGGTGAATCCACCACTACTCTGCCCCTTTAACACTTGCTACCCACCCGATAAGGCCCCGCAAGAACCGAGAGAGTCGATGCAGCGTTCGTACGGACCAATCATGCAGCTCTGCATGGACCACCTCATCGTGAAAACTCGCAAAAAAGGGGGAGGGTGCAACACTAGGACTTTCCGAGAGGTCACCCATCCCAGTACTACTCTGGCCCAAGCATGCTTAACTGCAGAGTTCTTATGGGATTCAGTGCATTAACTCCGATATGATCGCACCCACAAGGATCACGCCCCCTCGCCCTCTTCAACAGGCACCGAACAAAAAGGGGGGAGGGTGCAACACCCGGATTTCTCAGGAGGTCATCCATCCAAGTACTAATCTAGCCCAAGCACACTTAACTGTGAAGTTATGATGGGATCCAATGCATTAACACTGGTATGATCGCACCCGCAAGTATCACGCCCCCTCCCCCTCTTCAACGGGAACCACACAAAAAGGGGGGAGGGTGCAACACTAGAACTTCTTGAGAGGTCACCCATCGCAGTACTATTCTCACCCAAGTGCGCTTAACTGCAGAGTTCTGATGGGATCCAGTGCATTAACTTTGGTATGCTCGCAACCACAAGGATCTCATCCCCTCCCCTCTTTAACAGAGACCGGCGAGCCACACTGAGTGTGCGTGACCAATCGATGACCCTCGACCCAAAGTAGTTTGACATTATATTTGCTCCCCTTCCCCCGATGGAGTGCATTCTCCCGTTTGGTAGCGCCCTCAGCCCCCGCGAGGGGCCAACCAACTAGACAAAGAAGAAGAAGAAGAAGAAGAAGAAGAAGAAGAAGGCGTAAGTTCTACGGCCTCCAACGACGCTGTGTAGAGCTTGTCGGGCTTTCTATTGATTATCCAGGCACTTTCCCAAAATCCAAATTCATAAAAAGCATATGATTTGAATCTCTAACCTGCGGAGAGTAGTGCGATATGGGTTCAAAGACAATTATTTTTCAACTGTGAGGAAATTGCTATGCAACATATGCACAAGTTCTGGAGCTACACAGTCGCTGCACAATTGTTGTGCAACTGCCTCTAGCTTCTTGCAGATGTCTCCCACCACTTCAAATCAGGTTCTCTTGTCTAAGGTAGGAGATATCCCTTTCCAACAACAGTTTTCCTTTAAAAAATATTGAGACATCAATTGATAAAGTTTGTATGCATTGTTGCACAATTGTTGCGTAAACCCTGCCTATAGTTTGGTTTGTGTTTGGATGAGTTTAAATGCTTAGGGTTTGCGTGTAATTTATATGAGTCAAGGTGTGTTGATCCATAAACTTGGCAGTTGAATTTATTATTTTGTTCCATACACATTGTATACACTACATGTTAAAAAGGGTTGTCAAGGTACCAAAAACAAATCCATTTAACTCTTGTGAAAAAACCTATCAGTCACCTCTTTGCATTGTGCTGTCAATTTGTCCATTGTGATTTTAGTTGACCTTTCCTCCATAGAATTGGTGTGCCACAAAACATAGTTGAACTTTTTATTGTAGGTTTCAAAAATCTAGATGGAAAGCCCAGGAATCATACACAAAAAAAGGAGGAGAAGTAGTCCGTGTTGAGCCTAGGAGTTTGGAAATGGTGAAATTTGACCCTGCAATCAGAATGGAATTCGAAAGATAAGGTGTGTATCCTTTTGTGATAAATTCTAGACACATAGCCATAATTTTCAACTTGCAAGCATGTTTTCCATGAACTTCAAAGGTGATAAGGTCAAAATTAATGTGTGAAGTTTACAGTGTTTGAGGAAACCATTTCTCAAGCTACAAAAATTCCTTTATAGGGTGAGAGTTGGTTCAAAGGGAAGGAATTAGATGCCTCACACTTTAAAGAATTTGTAAAACCCCAATACAAGGACAAATATGACACCACATTTCCAAGGACTTATTTGTTGAATCACTGCAGTCAATTGTTAAAGGTGATCCAGATATACTTTAAATGTGAAGGTTGCTTTAGCAAGGTGTATCAATACCACATTATATTTCTTATTCTTTTCATTGGTTAAAGGAGCTTGAATTTACCCTATTATCTATTTAAAATCTTGTGCAAGATGGTAGAAAGGGTTCAGTCCAAAGGATAAAAACACTTGCCTAGCTTATTCCACTTTGCATTGATCAAATTGTTAGTTTTGCATGAGTTAGACAGAAGGAAGATGTCTTGGGATGGTTTCATGTCAACTTCAGGTCTGCTAACTCATGCAAACATTTCTCTAATGGAAGCACATGAAGAAGAACCTAAAGCTAAAGAGATAGAGGCATTTAAAGCTAAAGGGACAATGGAATAGGTAGAGGTACCTAAAGTTGCAGAGATAGTTAAGGAAAAAAGGAGGGATAAGATAGCAACAAGCAAAGGGAAAAGAAAGATACGAGTGGAAGAAGCACAATTTATACATAGGCTAAGGACTAGATTTTCTCCCAAGCAGTTGATTGAGGAGCTAATTTCTCAAGTTGATATCTTAGAGGATATACGAGACAAGGTGTAGGGGATGAACAAGATGTTCAAATGGAGGACAAAGATCTTGAAATCACAAAGTTGCAGGACACCTTTGCTAAAGCCCATCTTTAGATTTCCTATTTGCAAAAGGAAAACTGAGAGCTCAGGCACATAGCAGGAACAACAACCCAACAAAAGGAAAGTGACTTGTCCAAGAGGCCTCCTAGACCTACATATCAGGAAAAAGGAAAACATGTAGTTGATGTGGAGGAGGTGAGAGAACCTAGTGTGCAACTAAGGAAGCCTATGACAAGGTCAACAACTAAATGGAAAGAGAAGATGAAAGAAACCTTTCAAACAACAAAGAAGCCATAGTTTGATGAATGGAAAGAGTATCAGAGGCTATTTGAGGAGATTGAAGTCTGCCAAAGGCAAGTTGATCAGAAAATAGAGAATGCCGAAATCTACAAGAGTGCCATCAATGATACCATCTGAGAAGCTGATGTTCAGGCTGCAGACACTTTGGATGTAGTTGATGGAGCCAAAGTATTCATGAAATGGACTCTTCCCCTGTACAAACAACTAAATAATTATTACATGAGAAATCTGATTTTGAGGAAAATATTGAGGGTGATGAAGTAGAAACTAGCAAAGGCTAGGAGACAACTCAAGAACGTCAAACAATCAAAACAAGCACCTAATGACTTGCCTACAATAGTAAAACCAACTAAGGAAGTCAAAACAACCTCCAATAAAGAAACAAAACCATCATCCAGCAAGGCCAAACCATCATCCAACAGGAAGAGGAGGAGATAACCAAGTTTCTTAAATGAAATTACTCGTTTTTGATCATGTTACATTTTGCTGAAGGTCAACATTTGTGTAGCTGAGGGCTCATTTTGCAATCACAAGAGGTCATATTTTTTTGAACACTATGAATTTTTTTAAAGTTTTGATGCATGCTGGGAGTTATAAGGTGTTTTTAATAAATTGATGGACATTACAATGTTTCTGGAGCGAGAAATGACAGTGAAACCCAAAAATTTGAAATTTTGTTGTGCAACTGTTATGCAAGTGGTGACTGGGCATTTATGAGGTTTGCACACATGGGAAGGAACACCTGGTGGGTCTTACTCCAACTCAACAACATCATCATCATACCCATCATCTCAGTTTCAGTCTATATGGCATGTGACTATGCTGAGCTAGAGTCTACTGTGCAACACATCACTCAGTTGTTTTGTTTTTTAGTTATTTTTGGACCTTTCTATTGTTATACTAGTGATCAAGATAGAGATGAATGGATAGGGATGAAATAGGTAGATAAGATAAGCATGTTGTAGTTTTTATCTTAGCCTTATCTTAGTTTCAACTTTAAGACTTGATGTTTCTAAGTTGAGTTGTTTCGATCCTCTTAGTGGATGGAAAATACATTGTATCTAGTTTATGATTTTTCATTCTGCCTAAATGTATTTAAACTGAGGAAGACATGAAAAGAGAGTTCGGATTTAGGGAGAAGGCATGTGCATGTGTTTTGTTTTTCTGAAATAAAATTATCAGTGCAAAGAATTTACCACTTGACCAAAGATTCTTGTGGTATGGATTTCAAGTTCTGTGACTCTTCTTATGTATGTGCTAGTCTCTATGTCTATTAAATTTTCACTTTTAAATTGGCTCTAAAATAGTTTTCAGAATTCATCTATGTTGATGCTATAAATTATTGTTTTCCTTTCTAAACTATGATGGAATTCACCCTTAGTTAGGTTCTCCTTTATGAGATTCTTCTCGATATTTGATCATAAGATATATGTTACATAAACCATTTCATGCTTTGTTACATGTGATTGGATATCTTTGTGAATTTTCAAGTTACTTGCAAAACTCACCTACTATGCTATGACAGATGTTATGACTTGAAATAATACCTCCCTTGCCTTTGTTTTCATAAGTGTCTCATGTAAGCTCTGATAATTTGCCTGAAAATCTGACTCATGGACCCATGCCCCCTGGCCCTCCCCTTTAAGTCTATCAACCATCATCATTAAGTCCTATATAACCTTTGCAAATCTGGGCTTTGTCGAATGTCCTTAAGCACATAGATGGCCTTTGTTGTGAATTTATATGCTCCATGGAGATATTTTGTAATTAGGGTGAATTTGTACTTTAGAGCAAAGATATTTGTAACTAGGGTATTTTGAAATTTTAAATGGATTTTTTAAAATTGTAAATTTTAGCGATGTGATATGTAAAAGTGAAGTGTTCAAAAAAACAATTGAGAACTAAATTTAATGTGATGAGTGTGTATGCAAAATCTCATTTTCAACACCAACGCCATTTTTATTATATAATTGAAAATAAGTAATTATAATGCAAATAAATCATTAATTCTTATTTACTTTAAAAGAAGTTTGCATTTTAAAAAAATTGATGTTTATCTTAAATCTGAAATTTTCATGAATCTAAACTGGGTTAACTATTTTTATATAATTTATATAAGTCAAAATATTTTATTGATAATTATAATTATTATTATTTTTAAGTCACATTACAACATCATCTTTATTATACTGAGAACCTCTCTTAACATGGGTCTAATGGTTAAGAGCATGTGTTTCCTCCTAAGAGGTCACAAGTTCAAAACTAGAGGGGGGTAGAGTATGTATGCCTTCGTAGACTTAGCAGTCAAATCGCTGCGCGGAGGTGGGTCCCTTGTCCCACAAACAAGGATGTCTTATACACCAATTTGGTGTCTGGCTTGGCTGTGACCTTAAAAATAGATATTATTATTATTATTATTAACCAAATAAATAAATAAATTAAAATTACATTAAAAAAATTCTGAATATTTTTTAAAATTTGATTATTATATATTTTTTTCCATCATTAACTTAATAAACTTCCATACATGAGAAACAACAAAAATGAAATTATACACAAACATTTTGACAAAACAGTATGGAATTGAGAGAATTGTAAGACTCCTTTGGCCAGTTCATGGAATGAAATACTGGTTCGCTCAAACTTGAGCGATATATTTTATGCTTCTATAAACTGGAATATTAAATATAACATTTATTAGCTGTACTTAGATATTGATGATTAACAACTACCAGATTCTCCACGGTCGCCAAATTCTTCGAATATCTCATACTTTTAACCTGAGAGTGGGGACCGCATCCAGATGAACTGACCGTGGCGTGGACAGCCCAAATTCCTCGGTCATATCCAAATCCCCGGGTTTCATTCCAGCGGGCAGCTTCCAATCAAAACAATGCAAAAGACTGGCCAAGGTATATTCCACAACGGTTAGCGCGAGGGGTTGCCCGGGGCAGCCTCTCCTGCCTGACCCAAAAGGAAGCATCTGGAAATGTTGCCCCTTGATGTCGATGGGGCTGCCAACAAATCTCTCCGGCTTGAACACGTCAGCATCTTCCCATGATTTGGGGTCCCTTGCAAGGGCCCACACGTTCACTATAAGACGAGATTTTCTGGGTATAAAATAGCCGCCGACGGTGCAATCATTGAAGGACTCATGTGGGATAAGCAATGGCCCCGGTGGATGAAGCCTCAGCGTCTCCTTCACCACTGCTTTTAAGTATGGGAGACGGGGAAGATCCCCTTCCTCCACCCTGCGATCGAGTCCCACCACGCTCTCCAACTCCTCTTGTACTTTCCTCATCATTGAAGGATTTAGTAGCATTTCAGACATCGCCCACTCTAACGTCGCAGAGGAAGTGTCTGTTCCCGCTCCCAGCATATCCTGCATTCATATATATACACACATAAAATCTAAGATAGCAATATTCTGCATTCATATATATATACACACATAAGATCGATCATATATATATATATATATATATACACATAAAATCTAAGCCAGCAATATCCTACATTCATATATATATACATATATATATACACACATGAAATCTAATCCAGCAATTTAACATTATAACATTTGAGCACCTCTTGGCTGAACCAGAAAAAGGTTATGATGGTTTGATTTTGATATCATCCCTTATCAAAATCAAATTAATTTTAACAAAAAAAAATTTGAAAATATAGATTTTAAATTTCAAAAAAGTTTGCACTTTCATACAGTTGAGCCTTGGGAAATTACTATAAATCTAATCCAAAATTACTATAAATTCCAATCCAAAATTACTATAAACTCTGAATTAGTATGAAAAACAATCATTCTCAAAATAATGACCTACACAAATGATAAAGGTTAAGCGGCATATTTAAAATAGAACTATGAAATGCAAATTAATTGATTTGTGTGAGATTTAGTTTTTACGGAAAGAAAGAGATTGAACATAAAAAGCTATAGGGAATTAAATATACAAAAGACATCCAAGTTTAAGAAAACTACCACACTGTAAAATGATAACAAGTTTAACCAAATTACTAAACTGAAAAAAAGCTGAGACAGGCCATTTTTCCATCCAAGTTTGGACTGTCCTGACCATTTTCTTTTGACCATACAAAAATAATCGGAGTGGTCTACCAAGGTGGAGGGAAAATCGGAGTGGTTTAAGGAGGCGGAGGAATTGTCTTGACGGCAACTTTTGGTGGCGGGACAAAAAAATTTCAAAATTTTTTGTAGAAACAGTGGCGGGACAAAAAAATTTCAAAATTTTTTGTAGAAACAGTGTTTGAATCAGGTGAAATAGATTCAGCACCATCAAAAATTCCGTAAATTTTGGAGAAAAAAACACAAACTATCAACAATTAAGCAGATAAAATTACGAGTAAGTTAGTTGACTTACAAAGATGACTGCCTTGATGTTGTCTCGAGTGATCTTGATCTCCATATCATTGTTATCCATGAGTCCCAACATGACATCCACAAAATCCTTGTTATCAGCACTATCGCCCTTGCTCTTCTCCATGTGCTCCTCTATAACCATCTCGAAGAAAGCATCAAAGGTGTTATGGCAGCTCTTCTGTCGGCGGCGCAGGCCTTGCAGATCCAACCACTCCAACCATGGAATGAAGTCCCCAATATTAATGGCCCCGCTGAGAAAGAAGACCTCCTTTATCATGTCCTTGAACCCTCTGCTGTCCAGGTCCTCCTCGCAGTACTTCTTGCCGAAGGCCATCCTGCATATGATATCCGTTGTCATGGTGGACACCAGCTTGCTCACGTTCGCAGCCTCACCCGACGCGCAGCACTTGGTGACGCTCTCTAAGAGGGCGGACACCTCTTCCTCCCTCACAAATTTGAGCAACTCGAGGCGCCGGGGACTCAGCAGCTCCAGCACGCACACCTTACGCACCGTCCTCCAATAAGGGCCGTAGGGCGAAAAACCGATATCTGTGGAATTATAGATCATGTTTTTCCCCACCGTCGTCGAAGGCCGGCCCGCAAAATTGAGGTCGTGGGTTTTCAAGAACTGCTCCGCCATCTCCGGGGAAGAGGCCACCACGGTGGGCACGGAGCCGAAGCGCAGGAACATGAGCGGCCCGTATTTCTGCGCAATATCCCTCAGATTTCTGTGAGGAAGTTTACCCAACATGTGAAGATGTCCTATTATTGGCAACGCAAGAGGCCCAGGGGGTAGCAGCTTTGCAGACCATGGACGGATTCTGAGCAATAAAACCCATGACCCAAACAGAGCTAATAGGCCTAATGAGTAGTAGGCATTAAGGCCACCGCCTGTTATCCCCACGATATCTGAAACTAAATTTCCATCAAAACCCATTTTGTGCTTTGCGTCTACTGCATTTGTTATCTCTCTCATGGATTGAGATATATATAGTGCAAGAGGCAGCCGGAAAGTCCAAGCACGTTAATACTGGAGTCCAATTTCAAAGGCAATCAAATTTCAAAGGCGTGCATATCTGCGAAGAAAATTTTCTGGTCAACATTTTCAAATCTCGTGCCTGGACGTTCAACTTATACTATTTAAATGGATAAAATTAAAAATGAGTGACAAGTGTCATTGAATTATTTAATTAAAATGAATGATAAGTGATATCGAATTATTTAATGGTATGCAATTTCTCTTCCCCTCTCACTGACATTAATTTAATAATTCAAGATTTTAAGTAGATAAAATTAAAGTCAATGCTACATAATAGTAACTATTAGCCATTTAGTTTAAATATAATTTACTATTAGCCATTTAGTTTAAATATAATTAAATGAAAATAAAATTGTATTTATAATCGCAATTAATGGATAATAACACGAGCTATAACAATTCAGAATCTATGACCAATAGCAATGACCGAAGTGCTTCATCAATCCATAAAACACAAATTGATTGCTGTGTTGCAGGTGCAATAATGGACAAAGTTCTGATACTCAATAAGATATTTTTTTAAATGCCAATGAGGTGTAGACTCAATTAAGATGGTTAGACAACAAGGTGTCATATAATCTTAGAAATTATTATCGTTGAGGAAAAGTTAACATGGAAGAGATAAGACTATATATAAATTTAGTGCATTCAGTTACTACTTAATAGCTAATTTCATGTTGTTGTTTTATTTCATAGGACTTTTTTCATAGATCAAGATCAAAAATGTTTTGAAACTTACAATAAGTTTTTTTACAAATCTAGTAACAATTGTACACTATATTTCCAAGTGGTTGGGAAATATCACTCAACTCTACAAATAGAGCTCAAGTGGTTGGGAAATGTGTATTGCCAACTCTTGGAATATGAATATACGGCTTTTCGATGTAGGAATTGCCAACAAGTTGGACACCTTCAAAGTGTATGTCCCTTTCCAGAAGGTTGCCAACAAGTTGGACACCTTCAGAGTGTATATCCCTTTCTAGAAGGGGGATTCCTCTTGGAAAACGTCTAAGAACTCTAGCCATGGTTCGAGGGATCTTAAGGAAAAAAAGGGATCCAAAGATTCAACTGGACAGGGAAGAGACAACCCACAACATCCAGAGGTAGATTCAGGTAAGTCAAACCCCCCAGCGTCCACTGGGGCTCCAAGGGCACTGTCTCATTCCCCTACAGGGGTGAGTCATCCGAGGAAGAAGCGAGAAGGAGCTTCAACCATAATTTTGGTGGCAACAAGTGGGCACAAAAGAACCCACCAACCATACCTTTCTAATAGTGACAAGGAAATAAAAAACATGATTGATTCAATGGCACTGGAAATATTTCACGGCACTAAGGTCATTGAACCAGTTGCTGTTGGGCTTGATAATTCAATGGGTTGGGATGGTGTTCAAAGGCCAAAAGGGAAAAAAGAAAAGCCAAGGTGATGTCTTGAGAGTTAATTCCTAGAATGCAGGTTCTGTAGTTGGGTATATGGGGATTTCCACTATTGAAAAGTGATGTATCTTGTAGATATCAGTCTTTCGGATTAATCACATCGTTAGGATGTGATTACATATTATTTATTCGTTCATATCAATTGATTTCTCACCCTGTCCTAAGGATGAACCATATTAGTTGGTTCAAAACGTCGACCAAATCCTAACAATGTGATTAATCCGAAAGACTGATATCTACATTATGGATCAAAAAAGTCTTAGATCTAACATCATGTATCTTGGTTTTATGTTGGTGTGAGCACCTTACTCTAGGGATTTCTTAGGGTATTGGGGTTGGGTAAAGGGAGTTTGTATGGGGTTTTTTGAGTATGATTTGAGCTCTTAGGCGTGTAGTCAAGAAAATTGCATCCCAAGGAGATTTGTATGAAAATCCATGTAATCATGTTTTTCCAAAAGAATACAATTGCTACAATTTACAAAAAAAAATAAATAAATAAGTAAAGAAAAAAATTATGCACCTATAATGTTCAAATATATTCTCAAATATGAAATCCATCGAGACCTACATAAATGCGAGGGATAACTATCTTTGTGCTTAACTACTCTTAGTTGTGGGTCTAATCTACACAACATTAGGTAATTGTTACCGACAGGCAATTCTATCACGTATGGTAGGTATACATATTGAAGTGAAATGCTCTCCCCACTGTGCCCACTTACACTCGTGATGTAGGGACATTGTACATGACTTAATTACAATAACTAGCAATTGTAAGATGTAATGAATTCCAAGCACAATTAATTGACGATATTGTCAAGTTGCTGAGTTGCATGGAAGATGGCAATGGTGGGTTTGAAGAATCTACATGCGTGATTTGGATATTCAAAACTAGAGAGACGTGCAACCACAAAAAATGTAAAATTATACCAAACAATTACATTATTGGGACACCATCATTACATAATAAGAACTAAACTAATCATATTGCAAATAAATAATTTAAATATTATTATAAAATAATAAAATTCAATCCTTCAAATTTTTTAGATAAAAAAATAATAATACCCCAATCAAAATAAAAATCTAATATGTAAGATATAATAAGTATATAATAAGTGTGACATGAATTATTTGATATTACACCATTTTTAAATTTAATTTGATTATAAATTTTAAAATATTTAAACTAACCCTATTGAAGTTAAAAAACTATTTTTTTTCCAAATCAAAATTTCCAAAATATTTTAAAATTTACCATAAAAATAACAATAACTTTTTTGTTATTATAAATAACCTTTTTGCTATAATTATAATAACAAGGTATATAGCAGCATAACTGCAATTACATGCCTAAATCAAATAAATTTATAACTTAAATTTTAAGTATTTGAAATTTCATATTTACATAAATATTTAAAAATTCGATATATGTCACTTTGAAACCGGAGTATGATAATGTAGTGCTATATTCAGGGGTTTGGCTGCTTCCCTACTTAAGGTATTTAATCATTATAAAATTTATTTTTAAATTAAATTTAATCATCAAATCCACCCTTTTAAGGGATTTATGGACACATAATTTATGAGCATCATTTCCATTGATAAAAATTTTTGTTTGAAAGTTTTTGTTTTATATAATTACATAGTGTGAGATCATTTATATATGATTAAAGTATTTTTATTTAATAATTTTTTAATCAATGCATTTGTTTCTAATGTAATTGCATGTATATGGATTAGATTCCATCTTAACTTTCTTTATTGTGTTTATATTATTATTTATTAATTAGGGTGAGAAGAGTGTATTATTTTTTTTCATTCAATGTGGTCATGATGAAGAATATATTATGCAAAAATCTAATGAAGAGTAAATACGTTTTTTAATAAATTTTGATAAGACTTTGGATGGAGTTTTCTTATATTTTTAAATGATGTTTTATTATAATTTGGGTAGAGTTAAGTGATTGAAAATTTAATTGAAATCTAAAGTTTATGATATCATTTATTATATTTTTATTGTTTAGTATCCTTACTAAGATAAAGTTACAATGTTAATGTTTTTATTGTTTATTTTGGAACAATTTATTTTACTTGACATATATTGCATTGATGATATCATGATGATTCATTGAGCCTTGAATCACAGTGCTTCGCTCATTCAAGATTTTATTTGATGTTTATAAAACAAAGATGTCATTTGTGTGTGTCTCGGGTATCATAAAAATGGTAGGTGCATGTGCATATACATTGGAGGACCATATATACAACATAGTAAGGACCATTTATTTATTATCATTTTTTTATTTATAATTGGTTCCATATAAAGTTTATTTTGTAGGCGGAACCAAATCTCTGTTGACAATAGGGTTGACTTTGGAAATGACATGATTATGGCAGAGGTTGAGACCAAAGCTTGTTGCTTAAGATGTAATTTGGTTTTTGTTCATTTTCTATCCTTAGTCTACCTAGTTACACTGTGTTATAAGGGATTTACGATTGCGGAAAAAAGTATCTCCCCTAGGTTTGGTGGCTAACCTAGAACAACAGAGAGACAAGGAACTTAATGTTTTCCTTAAAGTAAATAGATGACAGAATGAAGCCTACCTAGAATCTGTCGCATGATTCACTTCTTCTTTAGCTTGAATGCTCCAATTCTAGCGCTGATTGCCAAAATTAGAACCTACACAATCAAATAACACAAGCCAAGAAACTACGATATCTATGCAGTATCATCTAAATACTCTATTCAATAGATAAACATGGTATTGAAATAGAATTATTTGCATTAATATAAATGGAAGGAGTTACAACCATAAATAGATGTTGATCTTGTAGAAGAGATCCTTTAGGATTACTTATCATTTCCTTGTCACAATGTGAACCTCCAATCACCCTAAATGCATAAAATGAAATCTCTCACAATAATAACATAAGGGTATAATCACTCTCCAAAAGCCAACCCCTTGCATATGGAAGCCTGTAAATATATAGAGGAGTGGGGTAAGTTGGGAGTTCTTATCCAATTACCAATCTAAGGTTTTAGATCCACCTTTGATGGGAAGATGGGACCAAAGGATAAGGGATGAAACTTCAAAGTAGGGTAGGATAGGATTTGAATGTTTTATATGGGGTAAATGTTTGTAACAAATTCTGGAAGCTTCCAAAATTTCTCTCTTTTTCTTGAATTTCTAGAACCAATGCAGGTGCAAAGGGGAGAAACCTGTAGGTGATCAATGCGAACCACAGTGGAGAAACTTGTAGGTGAACACTGCCCAACAAGAGGCCAGGGAGTGTTGGTCCTAAAATTGGCTCAGATGATGTAGTCTCAGGCAAAAACTCTGGGGAATGAAAGAGACATGCTTAGGGCTTTATGCAAGATTTTGACAAGGGGGAATAGAATGTTGATTGATCCCATTAAGAGGCTTATTGATCGGATTTGAAAAAGTGGCCTATAATAGATTTCCCCCTAAAGCGCAAAGTCATAAATGACGAGTGATAATTGAAGTTCTTTACCTTGTGACAAGTCAGGATCAAGTACAATTAACAGGCTTCATTTGTTACAATAAATTTTCATCATGACATCTTTGTTGTTTAGGGAGGCATACCTGTTATAGCTCCAAATCTCACTCTTGATGTTTGTGATGCTGCACTCATGGCCTAGGGCAACCCCTCCTTCTAGACCTAGTCCAAATACTTAAAAAACAGTGTTTTACTGCCTATACGCGACATTGCCCTGAGCTAAACGCGTGTGTACGTGGGTATGTGTATACCCAACCCGCATATATGTATTAAAACACTTAAAAAAATTAAATCTCCTTAATTTCAGGCAGAGATCAAGGGTTTTACCTATTGATTACCTATTAGTGCCCGTGGCCCAATTGTTCCCAACAAATTCCCAACTAAAAAGCTACTTTGGGAGAAGTATAAAAAGGATTCAATGCGAAGGCCTAAGGAGAGAGGGGAGAATAGAGAGAAAAATCACTCTATTGAGATTATCCCTAACTAGGTCTGAAGATCCTTTTGCTTCCAGCACTTCCCCCATTACAGGAAACCCTTGTTTCCTTGAGTTATGATGTCTTTCTGTTAGTTGAGATATCCTTGAGTGAGTCATGGAAGGAGCTTGTTGAAGGCTTGAGACTGGATGAATCCGGAGGACGGTTCCGCTTGAAGCCTACGAAAGGAAGACTCAGGTGAAATCATTCCTTTCTGTATTTTAGTTATCTATAATAAAAGAAACACTTGTCTTGTTCCTGATATTAATATTCTTCATGCTTATGATATCAATGTTATGATTTACATATGAGTAGTTGTTTCAATTGTATAACTAACTACCTTTCAATATGCTATGAAGTTGATTTTCTTATGATGATTGGTCCATGTACTGTTGTGTTTTCTTGATTTGATTGCATTACAGTTTGAAGGATCAAAAGGAACTCCAAGAGGGTTTGGACCCTGGCTGGATCTACCCAAACGAGGGACCCCCAGGTGCACCTCTCTTCGTGTAGTTCATTTATATTAGTATCATGGTTGTGTGGAATGCTTGCTATTCTTTATAGATAACCCCCGCTCTGCTAGGGTATTGACCCAAGACCCTAGGGGACCTTTGTCCCTAACAATACCCATACTCACACATAAACTAACATAACATGTACAATGATAAAAAGATGCTTCCACAAATGAAAACTACTGGACCGATCATTGGATAAATTCCTATATGATCATGGCCATCACACATTGTGATCTTTGTATAACTCATGAAATTGAAACCTAGATGGATGAAACTAGATATGGGATCTTATATCTCCTTCATGCGACCAACCAATGTACGAGTCTAACCATGTGAATCAATGAGCTGAGGTTGAACATGCTAGACACTATTTGATTACCGACTGATGATGTAAGTCATTAACAGACACAAGAGAAACCACCGATGATGTTAATGGCTCTCAAGGTACTACAATACAATTCATATGGTGTGAATAAATGAGTTGATTTCGAACACCACACAGAGTCTTTCGGTCAAAGGTCATTGATGTAAACCTTTCACCTAGAGGGAGGAAACTTGCCATTGATGTATGCGAGCACTAAGGTACCAAAGGGTGTTCCTAAGTCAACTTCCTAGATAATGTGTTGATATCGACAGGAAGCAACCCGCTGCATGAGGGCCTTGATGTATCCCCCACCAATGACATGAAACATGTATCATGATTGAGACAAAATGATGTTGATATGAAACTGGATTAGGAAAGGTGAACATAGAATGAAACCTTAAGAGTATTGTAACAAATATTAACTGAATGACTTCTCTTGAACACACCAGCGACATTGAATGGAGTTGGGAGCATTGACCCAAAACCGAGATGGAGGCTTTGAAAATGATATGATAACCAAAATACAAGAAGATTACACAACCGAATAGCCACAAAGATGAAGTGGAAGAGTGTCGTGTTCAAGAGCGACACACTGCCATTAGCAAATGGAATACATTGTTTGCCTAATTTCCCCAACCATATTGGTCAGTAACTCTTTATTTTTTAACAAGATTGAGGAGGATAACATATGCTTGATTTATAAGTTCACACTTTAGATGAATCTCTCCGGATATATTTAACGAACCTTGAGATGGAGAGGTTCAACCTTGTCATGTTCGACAAGTCCATCATTATTTGATGTTTTAAAGAGTCCATAGAAGGTAAAACTCGACATATTTTTCATATTTAGAGAATTTGAAAAAGAGGCGAAAAATAAAACTCCAGATTTCCCTTTTCGTAGATAGTCTGTTAAGGTCGAAAAGGTAGAAAACAATACTCAAGAGAACCTCTGAGCCATGTTTTACTAAGATATTTCCTTTTCATAGATAGTCTATCTTAGTCTAGAAAAGTGTTAAACCTATGCTGAGTAGATGTATTTTCATTTACTTTTACGAGTTCAAAAATACAAGTGCTCGATGATCTTTTCATATTTTGGGAGTTTGAAAAGAGCTGAAAGAGGACTCCAAATGGAGGAACAAGTGGTATAAAGGGTAGAAAATGGTTTCAATCAAGATGGAACTACTCAAAACAAGCAAAGGTCAAGAAGATAACTCATAAGCCCTCTCATCGCAATGGTTCCTCAAGAAAGGGTAAAAACCAAGTGAAAGTGTATGATTGGTCAAGTAGATGGTGGTGATGCAATGAAAAAACCAAGGCTCATCTGGAAAAAATAGGTTGATAAAAATGGCGATCATGAGGGATAAAATGGGAATGGTTTTATTTTACAGAAGCTTGAAGCATGGGAAACTATGCTTGAAATTGGTTTCATTTTTACGCAAGCTTGAAACATGAGAAACTATGCTTGAAATAATTTAGCATGCCCCCACGCTTCATTTCATGCACCTAAGTTGACTATTGGGTACTAATAGGCGGATGGAATGAAGGTTCATTCACGAGATCAATTGAAAGATTGACTGGGAATTTATAAGATCTAATCAAAGACTCTAATTGAAAGGGGATATTTTCATTTTTCAACGAGCTTGACACAACAAAATAAATATGCTCATAAGAACCTCATTTTTTAATGAGATTGACATAGAAAAAGAAATATCCTCATAAGATCTTGTTTCATCTTTTAATGAGCTTGACATAAGAAAAGGAACTCTGCTCTGATCTTGATCATGGCCTCCGAGAGACCATGGCTTCAAAGAGGTTCTCATCAGATGGGAGAAAAATTCTTTGGAAGGGATATATATATCAAGGGATCCAACGGAAATATCATGCCCCAATTCCCCCAATAAATGATTGACCATATCACCTACCGGATCTAGGTCGAAAGAAGTTGAGCAGATAATGAAAGGCTCATCGTCAACAGTAGTGATTCATTAATGAAAAAGGTATTATAGACTGTGTGAATTCGCTTATGTTACTTAGTGCAATGGATCGAAAAGATGTGAATAACATAAACACATAAAGAATTTGAAAACACATTCAGACACATCAACATAGCCAAATTTAATAAAGGAGTTCACCAGAATTTCTGGCTACATCTCATGGTCCTTTCGCTTCCAGTGCTGAACTATTTATTTTGTCTTCAAAATGTTGTTATAGGTATGAGCTCAAAAATAGAGTCTCAAGCAAGAAAATGGGCATCACCACTACGTTCAGCTCAAAATTTCAAGTCAAATGAGTATAAACTCGACCCTATTTGGCCACAGTGACCTCCAGACCCCCTGGAATGGTCTAAAACCACCTCTATCCCTACAAAAACACCCTCTTTTTGGAAAAAAATGCCTCGGCCTGCATAAAACCACCTCGTACTGTGTGCTAGTGGTAGGGAAGGTTCGTCACCTACATTGTTTGTAAAAAAATGGGTTCAGCTTTGTTTCAAGCTCGAATTACTGCCATGATGGTTAGTGGAGGTATGTGAAGTCGTAGCATATATATAATTTTGGAAGGGTCGAGGGTTCGAAACCCCCGCCCGACCATTCCGCCGTTATATATTGGATATGTGATATGATATATGTTAACTCCATTGATTTGTTGGTTTATACCATAGTTGTATGGTATAATATACCATATGTTTGTTGAGATTGCGGTGAACGTGTGATATACGCGATACATAAAATCAAAGGACCAGCGGTTGTGGGGTTGACCCTAACCGTCCGGCCTTTTTTCGGCGGAGAACCCGTTCAACATAAATACAAGTTCACCGTTTCCATTATCAGGTCTGACGGTAGCCCAACTGGTGAGCTAATTCTGGCAAAGTCGTTGCCACTCTGGGAGGTTAGGGGTTTGATCCTCCCTGACCCCAAAATTTTGGTATTTCATGCCAACATTGGGCAAATCCGGGTTGCCACGTGTCAGCACTGGATTGGCCCATATAAACCAATCAAAAATTGCCACGTCACCTTCTTTGCTGACATCATCCAGGAATTGTGGCTCATTCCTGGGTTGACACGTGTCCTGTTGACATAGGCATTGACCGTTGACCGTTGACTTTTGACTTTTTTGCCCTAGTTTTCCATAAACTTTGACTCGCTCTAACTTCTCCATCTAGACTCGTATTTACGCACCGTTCACACTGTTGGAATCATTTCGACGAGCACTTGGACTTGATCCCACTTTCATTTGCATTTGAAGACTTTGATTTGGAGGTAAAACTGAATCCATTTTGGATCACTCCTCCCCATTGGAAGCTTTTGGTCCACCAAAAGTTGGTTCTAGTTGTTGAGTAAGTGAGGATAAATTTCCTTGACTTTTCCAATCTCTATCCATTGTGCTTTACTTGGATTTGTACCTTTGAGTCCAACTCGAAGATACTCAACATTTCCCCGTTGTGAAATCCTTATGCTCTTGTCCAAAACTGTGTACTCCGGTATCTGAGATACTCAGGTAAAAGATATTCAATGGAATGTAGCTGACCTTGCTCTTTGGGATCTTCAATCAATGAAGGCTCATACAATCGCAAGTTTTCAACATTTATGACGGAATATATCTGCATATAAGCTGGTAGATCTAGGCGGAAAGCATTTTCACCAATTTTGTCAAGTATTTTTAAAGGACCATATCTAATTGGTTTCACCTTTTTACCTTCCCCTTGCAGGATTTCTTTGCTGATGTACAACCAGACTTGATCACCAACTTGAAAATTATGCTCAACTCGATGCTTGTCATGTCATGCCTTATACTTTGCTTGGCTTCTTTCCAACTGTTCTTGTATTGCCTGGTGAATTTCCTAGATTTTTTCAATGAACTTGGTTGCTTTGTCCACATCAATGTGTCCATCAATTTCTATGTCTTTACCAAAGACAAAATCCAAGGGAGACTTTGGTATAAAACCAAAAGAAGACTCAAAAGGAGATCTCTAAGTAGAAGAATGTTTTGCATGGTTGTAAGCATGTTGCACATAACACAAATGCTCATCCCAAAGTTTGGGATGCTTGCTGCAATATCCTCGAAGCAACTGTATCACTATCCTGTTGACCACTTCTGTCTGACCATCTATTTGTGGATGAAATGTCGTTCTCTTCTTTAACTTTTTGTCCATTAACTCCCATAGACTTGACCAAAATTACCCAACAAATCGAGAATCTCGATCGGATACAATAGAAGTGGGTAACCCAAAATGAACCCTTACATTTTGAAAGAACAACTTCGCAGTTTGTTCAGTTGTGACCTATTTATTACATGGTGTCAAAATACACATCTTACTGAACCTATCCACAACTACATACAAATAATCATGACTCTTTCTAGACTTTGGCAATCCCCTAACAAAATCCATGGAAACACTTTCCCAAGGACGAGAAGGAATTGGAAGTGGAGTATACAAGCCTAATTTTCTATTACTTGGCTTGCTTGTAGCACACATAGTACATCCTTTATATAATCGTAGAAATGCCTC
>APFE030819583.1:118091-140942 GCA_000404065.3 Pinus taeda | reverse complement strand
TCATAATATGAATATCATAACATGAAGAAGATCTATATCAGGAACAAAGACATGTGTTTCTTTTATTATAGACAAATAAAGTACAGAAAATGAATAATTTCACCTGATTCGTCCTTTCACAGGCTCCAAGTGGAACCATCTCCCAGATTCATCCAGTCTCAAGCCTTTAACAAACTCCTTCCATGACTTACTCCATGATATATCAAGTAGTATGAAATCATCAACACACACAAGGAAACAAGGGTTTCTTCTAATTTGGGGGAAGTGCAAGAGGCACAAGGATCTTCAGACCAGGTTAGGGAAATCTCAAAATAGTAATCTTTCTCTCTCCTCTCTCCTCCCTTTGGCCTTCCCATAGAAGCCTTTTTATACTTCTCCCAAAGTAGTTTTTTAGTTGGGAATTTGTTGGGAACAGTTGGGCCACGGGCACTAACAAGTAATCAACAGGTAAAACCCATGATCTCCACCCGAAATTAAAGAGATTTATTTTTTTTAAGTGTTTTTAAACATATACGCAGCTTGGGTATACACAGACCCGCATATACATGTGTTTAGCTCAGGGAAATGTCGCGTATATGGAATAAAAGACTGTTTTTTAAATTTTGGACCAGGTCCGGAAGGAGGGGTTGCCATAGGCCATGAATGCAGCATCAAAAACCTCAAGAGTGATATTTGGAGCTATAAAAAAGACAGGCAACCACACATAAAGAAGGAGAGAGCATGCAGTGAGGGAATACAAGCATGCAATAGTGAAAGGAGCCAAAATACCTCACAACACATACATTCAACTCATAGGTATGTGACTAACCTGCTCCTCTATTTACATTTGTGTAATTGAAGGATATGCATGAGAAAATGATATGGTTGAGGTTGAACGAGAAAAAGTGGCTAGTTAACTTGGCCACCTTCATCTAGTTGACTACACTCATCCGAAGATGTCATCCACACCTGCGCACAGTCAAATGAGAGAAAGATCCCAAAGACAAGTAGTGGAGGATATGCAAAATTTGATGCAATGATGAGAGGTGATTGTGGGAAGAAACCATGATGACAAGGCAGGTGGGGACCAATGGTCCAAATATGGCCAACGTACATTTCTGCCAGCTCACCCCCATCGTCAGAAATATCTAAAAGAAGTAATAAGTACTCTCCTTGAAACACTCTCACCACCTTTTCTTTAATTCTATCCTCGTCCACTTAGCTGTAGCAAGCTCCTTTTCACCCCACAGCACCAAAACCATCATTCTCCATCACTCTCATCCATCCTCCTATTATCAACATTCTACAGGAGCACTTACAGGTTCTACAAGAGCACCTACGACTAGTTCTATAGGAGGGGCAGTGAGTTGTTTTTAAGGAGAAAGCACAATTTTTTTGGTCCATTTCTAGCTTGAGGAGGTAGGTTCCATGCATACCCACCTTGGTTGTCAATATGTGATTCAGGCCGAAATTATTCTTATAACTAAGGAATGATATGATTTTGAGGAGGAATTGAGTCCATAGAAGAAGAGGAATTACATAAAAACTTTCTGCCGATTTTTAAAAGAAAAACATAGTTTTCCTCCGTTTTCCTGTTTTCTTCAAAATTCTTGTCTCCATATCTACATTTGCTATTCAAAAGGGGTATAAGAATAATGAAAAGAGGATTCATGAGGAAGGAGCCCACTGATTCAACCAGGCTCCATGAACATCCCCAAGTAGTAGCCATATTCACTAGGGCAAATTGGATGACATTTTTTGAGAAATTCCAAGGGTTTGATGAGGAAGTTGCTTAGGAATTCGCCCTTTCTTTAGGCCCTCACTCAAGAACCCATCCAGCTGTCACTTTTAAAGGTCCTTCCATGGAAATAACCACAAAATTTATCAGTAGGGTTACTACCCTTCCTCTTGGATTACCTTGGAGCAAAGATGAAAAACCAATTGGACAGGTTTCCAACAAAAACTTCTTCCAAAACAATGAACATCCTGTAGAAGATAAAAATGGCATTATAAGGACAAGCATACCCTACCCTTGGGATGAGGTTAGTTACCAAATCATCAAGTATATTTCCTCTGAAGGGAGGTATAACATAGTCTATGGCTACCTTTTTATAATCCTCCATGAGTTGAGATATGGCATGGACCTTGCAACACCCGAGAAACTCAATATCACCTATTTTCTCCTACAGTCCCTCATAGAATCGAGCATTAAGTTCAAGGCAGGGAATCCAAATCAGCTGGCTCACCATGGGTTGGTCAAAATTTTAGTGGAAGAAGCCCTCCATACATTCACAATCCCCATAGCATGGGAAATTTCCCAAAACATGACAACAAAAGATGACATAAAGGCTCTCATCTATGATACCAATCCTTCTGATAGTGAGGAAGAAAAGAAGCAAGGGGGAAAAGGAGAAGAAACTGAGGAACAATCAAGGAAGAAGAAAGAAACAAAAACTGAGTAGGGAGAAACAAAACAAATAGAGACAAAGGAAAAGATAGGAGGATTAAAGGGGGCAAAAAAGATAGAAGTGTCTCCTAAGACCCTAGAAAGAGAGGTAGCAATTGCTCTCATTTCCCTCAACACCCCAATTAAACCAAAACAAAAGAGGAAGAAACAAACCTCATTGTATTTTAGGGTTAGGAAGAGCACAAGGATCAAAATAGGGAAACCCCAACCTTCTTCTAATGTGCCTATTGTTATTGAAGATTTACCCTCTACCCAAGGAAAGGAATCTCCTTCCAAGGCACCTATCACCTATGAAAGGGGGGCTCCTAGATCTCCCACATGGAAGGAAAAAATAGAACTACAGGACTCAAAAACAATTCTATAGCAGGCACAAACTATTCTACAGGAGACCTTGTCAAAATTGCAGGAGACGGAAAAGCTTTAAAAAAGGATAGAAGGATAGCCATAGGGAAAGGAGAAAGCAACATAGACACAAGAACCTGACCCCCAGCCTAGTCTTGGATCTTACTACAATCTTCTTGAGTGGGGGGAGAATAATTCCACAAAAATTTCCAATCCCACTGTTCTTTGAGTTGGAGAAAGAAACAATAAGGAGCCATAGTTGGATGCAAATAGCCAAATCCAAGGGAGTTGAATATATTGGCCATATGGATACCAAACTTAGAGAAATGGGCAGGGAGCTAAGTGCTATTAGAGATAGGGAGCCAATTGTAAGAAGCCAACTCCAAGCTGAAAATGAATTGCTAAGGCGGCAGCTAAAGGAGAAAGAGACCCAACCGACATGCATGGCTTGCTTATCCATGGAGGCATTGTAATGTATAACACCAACAAAATCCTTGGCACAAAAACGCATAATGCCTTTTCAAGATTACAGACAATTTATGGACCTTTGTGACCAAAGCACAATAGAAGATAAGGCAAAAATGGTAGAACTCTACTTGCATAATATGGTCCTCATAGACATGAATGTGTGGGACCCCAATGCTAGGCTCGGGGACCTACAGCTAATGGCCATGGCTTCATGGATGAACCACGAAGAGTTAAGGGCAACTAAAGTACAAAGGTTGATGATCAGAGAACAGAATGAGCCACTAATGATCAGAGCTGAGCCATCAGATCCCATTGCTCTCATCAGCAAACACCATCTACTTGCAAATAATCCTCAAATTTCCCCTAGATATATAAGTGATCAGGCACAAGTCCTTGCACATTTTTTGGACATGGAAAGGTTACTTGGGGATGACTATGTGCATGCATGTATGACGAGATGGAACACCTTACCACACAGTCTGAAGATCAGGGAATATCATTCTGTAATGAGGATGAAGGAGGCATTAAGGAGAGTGCCAATGTACAAGCACTGAATGCAAAGGTTGCAGGTCAATTAGATTGGCCTCAAACTGAGTCCACCACTGTTGTTAGGCATGCTATAAGGGATAACTGAAGAAGAAGAGCAACAACAATGGGAAGAGGTAGACAAAAAGGCAGAATTCCATGACAAAGAAGAGGAGATCACATTAGAAGCATGGGATGTTTGGGAGGCCACCAGGGCCATAAAGGATGAGGAGCTAGACTAAGTTTCTCAGAGGATGAGCAACACCTTCAATAGTGGGTGATGATGAGCCCCATAAATGGGTAATTATATGGGCTCATTTTGCCTCCTAACATAGTTAAATCAAACATTCTGATAGCTTATTGCATGCTTTTTTATTATATTTATTCTTATGTAGTGAGTTGAGTTAGTTATGATGCGATGTAGTTTAATATGTGTTTAATGGAGATTTTTGTTGAAATTAAAGACAAAGTCAAAGATTCAAGGGACAATTGGCAACAATAACTCAAAGTCGACAAAGGAGAGGATTTATAGGAGGGAATCCCCCTCCTTTATAACTCCACACCTTGAATTCCCCTTCATGGAGCTTGGAGCACAAACAACCAAATCAATGCACTAGGAGGTAGCCAAGCAAGTGGAGGATAAGTTACGTTTATCTTGAGTTTTGGGAGCCAAGCCTCCCTGATTTTAAGGAAGCTGTTGGGAGCTTTAGTTGTATAAGTAAAGAGGCCTAGGGCCTCATTAGGGAGTTGGTAGAATTTTTGTTGAATTTTTCTTGCAGTATTGCTATTGTAAAATTCTGCTCAACTTCAAGCTTACTTTTGATAGTTTCATGTAATCCTATTATTATTTTGATGAAGATGAGATATTTCTTGAGCTAGCACTGAGTTACCTCAAAGGGAAAAAGCTCTTGGGTTAGGGCCCAAGATAAGTAGCCAAGCTCCTCTTGTTTGTATTTATATGTTTTGTTTCAGTTTATGGATTAGTTGTTGTTAGATGAATTTCTTCTTAGTTAAGAATAGGTTTCTTTTGGTGATTTAGAAGGTTAGTACCATTTTTGTTTTTCTATAGCAGGTTAAGCACTGATAGAAAAAGATTCAAAAGGCTAGCATAGTGACTTGGCCTCTTTTCCTCCCTCTGGGACCATGAACTGAGGAAAAGACCCTCTTGTTGCCCCCAAAACACATATTTTCCTTCTTCACGGGATTTCTAGTGTTGCAGTTTGTTAGAAGGTTAATGTTTTTCTTTAGATCACTTCCACCATGCTCATTTATATCTTTGCAATAATTCATATTCCATTCTCTCTCTCCTTAAAGCATTTTTCTGCATTTTTTTCCATAGCTCATAATTTAGATTAGCTTGAGGCAAAATTCTGTTTTTGATACCCTTAATTTCCTTTCATGCTTGATCTCATTGTTTTACTATCAGTTCTTTTGCAGCACATCTCCTCTCATAGTAGTTTAGCCTATCATCCATCACATTCTCTCCCTGATCTATGCCCTATAGGTCACCAAACGTTCACCTCAAATCTGCCTTAGTTTTCTACATTCTTCCATAGGATTTATTCCTCTCTCCTGACCATCTTTCCATCTCCTAGTGATCCTTGGTGAACCCTAGGCACCCTAACACATCATCCCAACCTTCATATACCCTTTTCATGCACTCTCACACCTTCAAAACCTTCGAAACTACTCGCGAAATCCTCCTGTACACCTCCTGTAGACCTTCTATAGATCCCCTATGCCCTGCAAATTTTCCTGTAGGCTTCCTTTTGAAAGCCGAGTGTGGGAAAAGCCTTCAGAAGGCTGCTCAAGACGTCCTAGGACCCATCTACACCATCCTACACCTCCTCAAACCCCAAAGTCACCCTCCAACACCACCTATTCGCTTCCACCTTCACGCACAATAAAATACATGCATGTCAATTTCACATAAAAATATATAAAAATCCAAAAAGATGTTTTTTTATTATTTACTTTTAGAAATAGCTTGAGTAGATGTTGTTTACTTCCTAGGGTGGGTAATGGCATTAATTTCATGGTTTTCATAGTGATTTCTACATAAATAGGATTAGTTGGTTAAGTAGGGTTTGCTAGGTTTACTTTACATTTCAGTCCTTTTCCTTTCTACAATTAGAGTAGCCTCTGTAGAGTAAGATTTCCTATATTTCATCACATATAGAGCTTCTTTTGGAATCCATAGAAGTTGGCTTGAGCTCCTAGTGATCTTGCACCAGCTAACTAAATGACAACCTGTAGTAAGAACTAGTACTTGTGCATACATCACCATCGCTTCCAAGTTTGTTATGAACTACGAAGTTGATAAGAGTAAAGTAGGCAGCCCAAGAGTTGCAACATTATTGTTGCAATACTGGTGTTCACCATATTTCTTGTTGCATCTCTTTCAACATGTCTCATCCAATTAGTACCCTATTCACTATATTACTACAACTAATGGGAGTATTACAACTCCTTCCATAAAATGCCTCAAACAAACTCATCCTTAGTGACCCTTGATACACATTGTTGTAAGAAAAATCTACCAATGTAACACAGTCTTCCCACTTTTGCTGCTGATGCATAACATAAATTCTCATCATCTCCTCCAAAATCTTATTGACGCTCTCTGATTGTCCATATGTCTCCAGATGATGAGCTATAATAAATCCCAACTCTGTATCGAAACCTACAAATAAGTCCTTGCAAAATGTAGAAGTGAACTTGGCATATCAGTTTCACACAATCTTCTTCTTAACACCATGCAACCTCACTATCTCGCTAATGAAGACTTATGTTACATCACTAGCTCAATAAGTAGACATCACTTGAATGAAGTATTCTATCTTTGTCAACCTATCAACCACAACCATAATTGTGCCATGGTGTCTAGATGTCCTTAAAAAAATTGTAATGAAATCCATGGAAATGACCTCCAATTTTCACTTTGATATCAAAATCATATACAGTAGACCACCTGGATGCATGCACTCTACTTTTACTTATTGAAAATCCAAACATATAGCCACAAACTCTGCTACTTCCTTATTCAAACTTAGGAAAATGTAGAACTTCTTTAGTGTTCTCAATGTCTTCTAATATCCTAGGTGTCCTGAATATGGCTTAATAAGAAATTCCCACAAGATAATATTATTGATCGCGTTGTTATATGATAAATAGATCCTATCCCTAAGTATAAACAAACCATATGTTGTGATAGGATAGTCCACATCTTGATCACCTGTCCCTCGGTAATGTATTATAGGCCTAACACCCTTATACCTGTCATCATGTTGTCCTTCCTGCAATATTTCATCCTCTAAATCTATACCATATGAACTCATAGCTACTGAGTGATTTACCTGTACTCTTCTACTAAGGACATTTCTAAACTTGTTCTCTTTTCCTTTAATGTACCTGATCTCAAAGTCAAACTCCCTGATCGTGGCCAACCAACTAGCCTTCCTAAGATTTAGATTAGTGTGATCAAATAGTTACCTCAACCCACTATGATGACTCATCAAAATGAACCTCCTACCAAGAAGATGGTTCCTCCACATCTTCAGTGCATGAATGATCTCTTCCAATTGAATATCATGTGTCACATAGTTCTGCTCATGTTCATTTATTTTCCTTGATTCGTAGCATACAATTTGTCCCTCTTGCATCAAGACTCCACCAATTCTTCTCTTGCAAGAATCTATACACACCACAAAATCTTTATCCAGATCTTCAATATTCAAAGCTGGAACATTTGTCAACAATTACATCAACTTCTCAAAACATGTCTCACATTCCTCTTTCCATTCAAATTTATTTACTTTCCTTTGCAATGATGTAATAGGATAGGCAATCCATTAGAAGCTATTTATGAACCTCCTGTAGTAGCTACTTAATCCCATGAATGATATAACCACATCCACATTCCTAGGAGTTTCACATTCGATGATAGCTCTTGTCTTTTCTAAATCCACTGCTATGCCTTCCTTGGAAATAACATGTCCCAAGTAATGTACCTTTGTTTGAAAGATACTGCATTTACTAATCTAGGAACAAAATTGAAGCTCTCTTAGAAATATTAATACTATTCCTAACTCTTTGACATGTTCTTATTCATTTTTATAATATATCAATATGTCATCAATGAATACAATAACAAACTTGTCGAAATAAGGATGAAACACACTATTCATCAAATACATGAAAGTAGTTGGAGAATTAGTCAATCTGAAACGAACTACAAAAAACTCATAATTCTCATACCTGGTCCAGAAAGTAGTCTTGTAGATGTCCTCTTCTTTGATGCATACTGTATGATATCTAGATCTCATGTCAATATTCAAGAACACTACTTCTCCCTTCAACTGGTCTAACAAGTCATTGATCCTTAGTAATAGATACATGTTCTTAATCATTACTTTGTTCAAATACATATAATAAATGCATAACCTGAGAGTACCATCCTTCTTCTTTAAAAACAACATTAGTGCACCCCAAGGAAACACACCTGGCCATATATATCCATTTTCAAGCATTTCGTTTGAATACAACTTTAATTCCACTAACTATGGAGTGATATCCTACAAGGTGCCTTTCATGTCAGTGCTACCCCTGGTACCAAGTCAATAGAAAAGTCCACTTCCTTATAAGGATGACACTCTAAGATATTTGTTGGAAACACATCTTGAAATTACTATATTACCGGGTACCTCTTCACTACCTTTTCATATTCAACATCCTTACCTTTATCATGAGATATATGAATTGCAAATAACACACATACCTTCCTGCGACTATGCTTCACCTTCAAAGTTGTAACCTTTCTGACTGATGTTGAATTATTCCGACCCTGCAAGATTCATTCTTCTCCATTATCATCCAAACACTCAATAGCCTTTTCATAACAATCCACCCTAGTCTTATGAAGATACAACCAATCAATACCCAAAATCATATTGTATGATCCCAATGGAAGAAAATTTAGTTGCGCTGATGTAGGCATACCATTTAACTCAAATGCACAAGATTTTACCCGATGATGAACTCTTTTCTTAGTACATGTAGCCAACTGCACTAACCAATACTCTACATGCACTTCTTTTCTCAAAAAACACTTATCCTCCAGTTCAGGGTTAACATGACTATATTTATATCCAAGGTAAATCAAAACAGAAACAACTTGATCACAAATCTTACTATCCGTATCGATAATAGATGCATATTGTTTTGCCTAACTTTTATCCAATCTTGCATAAATCTGAGGAATGCTTTTCCCAACATCCCCAACTATCTGCGCTTTCTCTGCACTGTAGATTTGAGGCCTACCACCCTAATACGATGAGAAATCCTTCTTGATATTCTCCTTCCCACATATCTTACACTCCAATTTTCCCCTACAACTGCCTATATTCTGATTCTCTCCAAGTTGCGACCCATGTCACTTCTCAACCGCATTAAACTTCTTGTAAGTAACAAAATTTTATTTCTCACTTGCATCCCAATTTCTTGTTTTCTTTAGTGGCCATTTACCTTTAGTCTCGTATCTCCCTTTCCAACCCTACTGAGACTTTTTCTGATGCTTCTATTGCTCATAAAAGTGCTTCAATTTCCCAATGAATTCTTCTAGTGACTGAGGCTCATCAAACTCATCCAATCCTCGAATACTAATGGTAATCCATTGGAAAATTTCTAAACTTTCTCTTGTAGGTTTTAACCCCGTACAGAAATTACCTACATATTAATTCTAAAATATAGAAAAATAAACAATGCAAGAGCATAACACATAAAACACATATACACAAAGATTTTCCCACTGGATCACAAAACCGGGACTACCAGCTTGATTTTTCATTATGTTCCTTTCAATGTTACAATACATATTTATACATGCTAAGGCATCCAATACCATGGACCGAAAACCATCATGTCTAATACCATGGACCAAAAACCATCGCATCCAATACCATGGACCAAAAACCACTGCGTCCAAAAAACATGTGCGAAAATGATGCACAAAACAATAGGTTGGTCAACACAACCTAACATAGGGTCCAAAACCAAAATTTTCTAAGGCGCTACCCCAGACCCCATAAAGTGGGATTACGGGTGCCTTTCAAACCGACTGTTAACTACGTGGAAAGAATATAACACAACCCAACATGTCTTTCTCATCCTTAATATATGGTTCATACCTCAATAAATCTAAGAACATAGTCATCTACTCCTCATCTATCATTGTTCCAATCGTTAATTCATGCCAACTCAACTCTTCTTTCCTAATGTCTTTTATGCACTTTACATCTTCCCACCAAATTTTTTCTTTCCCTCTGAGGCTGAAAATAACTATCCTAGCCTTCATGTGCTTGTTATATCAAGCAACTCAAATAACTTCTTCATTTTAATCGACAATGCCTTCACATCTTCCATTTTCTTCAACTCTCCATAAAATGTAGGTGGCTTGGATTTCTTGAACTCATTAGACAAATATCCTTTTTTATTCGTCTTCTAAGGATGATAGCAATGATGGCCATGATACGTTTCCTTACTATAACTGGAGTAAAACCCATTTCCACTGCGTTTCCTACTATGCGTATCCAAGAATATGTCATCCATGACAGTGTCATTCCTATCTGACTTGTTCCTATCATGAGATATTCTAGCATAGGATCCCTTAGTCATGTCCTCATGTCTATGACTACTCCTATGTGGTCCCTGCCTCTACAAGTCTGAAAAAATCAAAAGGATAACTACATTTACCTTTGCTCATTTCTCCTGTTCCTTGGGAATTCTCCCTTGGGACAGAATGATTCTTCCATTATAATCTTTGCAACTTCTTATATCTTCCTTCAAACTTCTCAAAGTATTCGCTATGTGAGGGGATTACTCATCACCATGTTTCTCTTATGATCTATAGGGAGAGGATCGTGAGTTATAATCCACCATTTTTCTAGTCCTATTTGATCCTCTTCTTCCTTCGAGTATACCATGTCATATAAACAAGCATAAACAGAACTAAAATACCTCAGTATAGTTCAGGGGAGGATATCTCATCTGCAAGATAATCCAAATTACCACGATATATTTATAATCATAATCACATCAATAAACTGACATCATGCATGACAATACCAACTACATACCATAACCATAACAATGCATGCATAATCTCCATATAAACAATTGAAATTCATAACAAATACATATACAACCGACATGAATTCATGAGAAAAACATTCCTCCCATCCAGTGCAAGTGTTGAACAATTTTCTGGTATCAGATATAACCCAAAGAGAATGTAACCTACTCTAATACCACTTTGAAATTCCCTCCTCCCACAATTACCCAACATCACTGGTGCACCGAGGTAAATATGTGACGAAGAGTTAATATGATATGACTAAACCCCATAGGTGTAGTTAAGGAAGTGGAATCTTCCAACTAAAACTTTAGTGACCACACTCGAGAACTACATCACCCCCCAGGAGCTCACTAACCACTCTAGGTGCCCAACCCCCTGACTCAAATTGATTTTTTAATGATCTGGACTCCTATTCATTCCCGTGACAAGGCATGCCAGCGACTGTAACCCTATAGTCAGTCCATGACTTTATAGTGACTGTAGACTAAATTACTTAGTCATGTGTGAGTGATCCTGAGAGGTGAGCCACTTTTTGATGATTATGATATAGATATTTTCCAACAACTTGATGAAAATATGAGAAATGATAAATGACACATAGACAAAGCCTTTAATTCAAAACTTGATAGAGGACTTAACCTATCCCATCCTAACCATTACAGGCATTACATGTCAGAATTACATATCTAAAAATAGGGGTCTCATACTTATCTGAGAATTGTCAAGAAGGTTTTATGCCTTCTCTCAATAGTTGCATTATCGTCTATTAGGTCATGCATTCATTAACCATTCATTTACTAATTAAAACATTATGAGAGCCATAACTAAAGTCTATCATAAAACCCTTCTCATAACCAACATATAACGAGAATAATAACAATGATAGAACAGCGATCAAAGCCACATAATAAGATGGATAAATATTCATGAAATACAATTGTAAACATAGTTCTTATTAAGATGTGAAAATACATCCAAGTCAGGGACTTCCATGTACCACTTAACCATAGATTACGCTGAACCCATGTTCCATATTCTAAATATAAATGTGGGACTCACAACAAAACATCCAAGGCTTCCCCAAGTTTTGTCGCATACCTTGTGATTACTATTCAAGGGATTTCTAAACCCGAAACCCTCATTTATACAACCAAGCTTTACCAAAATCCTACCACTACCAGTTAAGGTACTCTTAGTCCAGATAATAAACATAAACTGCCACTCTTTACCACAATCTCACAAAAACTGATCAAGGGATCACTATTTCCTAAACAAGCTTGGATTCCTTTGAAAATCTTCTGTAATACCTTGAGTAATTTTTCCCATCTGCACCCTCAGGCTTTATCATCTATCCTTCCATTATTGGTCAAGGGATTCCTAGGCTCTTCGGAATTTTCCTAAGATCCTTTTCCTTCATTTGCCTTGATTTATCCAATGCTACAGTGTTCCTAGAATGATCTAAATTAGTAACAGTATGAGAGAGAGAATAAAAAGAGAGATCTATTCCAAAATTGTCAAAAGGCTCAACTAACAAAAGTTGTGAATTGATCCTCATAGGCATTTTTATTAATGAGGCCTCTATTTTATTCAATTTCAATTATTTTCTTTTATTTTCCTCCTTGCATTCAGCCTCTGACCTTTCACCTTTCTTTTTCCTATTTTCCTTTATTTGCATAAATAAAATATCAATTAATGTCCCTTTGCCTCCTGAATGTGTTTCCGATTGGATTTACCAATTTACTTAGCCATAATGAAATAAGTTAACACCAACTAGGATGTTTTTCTCAATATTCAGCTTAGAATACATGTCCCATGAAATTGGTCTTTTTTTTCCTTCATTAACTTTATTACATTAAATTTTAACTTGAGGTTGTTACAGACCCCTCCCACTTAGGGGAAGACTGTCCTTGGTGTTCAATGACATCTATAACTAGCAAGAACACTAAAAACCAAAACATACTTCCCATGGCACTTGATAACTTAGCTCGATATAGTATTTACAATTAACAACCTGCTAAAAAGAAAACCAACCTGGCAAACTTGACAACATGACAACCGTACCACTTATTGGAGATTTATAACACAAATCATTGTGGTATTTATAATAACAACCATACATAAATATGTACATAAACCAAACACACATTTACCTTCACTAACAAAATAATGAACGATACATAACTTTCATTTGATCAACCATCTCCAATGTAGCTTCATTTTGCTCAAAGTGCTTCCACTGCACTTTAATTTGCTCGATTGCTCAGTTCCAGAGCATGAGCATCTTTCGCTACAATATGAACTATGGTTTTGGCTAGAATTCGCCTCTTTTATCTACCTGCACACAATACAATCCAATCAATAACATGATCAAAATATTTTACATGTCTCTTAAGAAATGAAATATGAAAAACATCATGGAATTTCATTGTCGGATGTAGTGCAGGTATGTACACCATTGGTACAATCATCTCAAGGATCTCGAAAGACCCGCAATATCGAGGTTCCAACTTCACACATGACCCATTCCTTAATGGCATCTTCTTGGGATTTATGCCGAAGTACACATATTCCCGAACCCTAATATCCTAAAATTCCATGTGTTGATCTACATAACATTTATGCTTGTCATGTGCTACCTTTAGGTTCTTCTTGATAACCTTCATTTCTTGTTCCATTTCTACCAACATGTCTTTTCCAATTAGTACCCCATTTACTACATCACTCCAATTAATGGGTGCATTACAACTCCGTCCATAAAATGCCTCAAACATATTCATCCTTAGTTACTATTGATACTCAATTTTGTAAGAAAACTCTACAAGTGGAAGCTAGTCTTCCCACTTTAATTTCTCATGCATAAAATACATTCTCAACATGTCCTCAAAAATCCTATTGAACCTCTTTGTCTATCCATCCATCTATGGATTATAAGCTATACTAAAGGCTAACTCTGTATCCAAACCTGGAAATAACTCCTTCCAAAACATAGAAGTGAACTTGGCATCTATGTTTGACACAATCTTCTCCAGAACACCATGCAACCTCACTATCTCCCTGATGAAGACTTGTTCTACATCACTAGCTTGATAAGCAGACTTCACTAGAATGAAGTGTGCTACCTTTCTCAACCTATCAACCACAACCATAATAGAGTCATGTTGTCTAGATGTCTTCGAAAAACCTATAATTAAATCCATGGAAATGACCTCCCATTTCCACTATGGAATTGGAATCTGTTGTAGTATACCACCTATATGTGTGCACTCTGCTTTTATGGATTCACAATCCAAACATATAGTCACAAAATTTGCCACTTCCTTTTTCATATTCAGTTAATAGTAAAACTTCTAAACCAATGCCAGTGTCTTATAATATCCTAGGTCACCTGATTATAGCTTAATATGAAATTCCAATAAGATACGATTCTTGATCACACTGTTATTCGATGCATAGATCTTTCCCCTAAAAGTAAAAAAGCCATCCACTGTGAGAGAATAGCCCACATCTCGATCACCTATACCATGTTGTGATAACCTGTGTCCAATCTCCCTATATCTATCATCCAGTTGTCCTAACTGTAAGATCAGATCTTGTAAATCCATCCCATATCAACTCATAGCTACTATGCGATTTACTTGTACTCTTCTAATAAGACCATCTACAACCCCATTCTCTTCTCCTTTAATGTACCTAATCTCGAAGTCAAACTCATTAATCATCAAAATCATTGTGATCACTCATCAGAGTGAACCCCTTACCAAGAAGATAGTTTCTCCACATCTTCAATACATGAATGATCGTTTCCAACTCAAGATCATGTGTCACATAGTTCTTCTCATGCTCAATTATTTTTATTGATATGTAACATACAACATGTCCCTCTCACATCAGGAGTCCTCAAAGTCTTCTCTTGCAAGCATCTATAGACACTAGAAACTCTTTATCTAGATTTGAAATATTGAGAACTAGAGTATTTTTCAACAACTTCTTCAACTTATACTCAAAAATTGTTGCACATTCCTCTGTCCATTCAAATTTATTTTCTTTTCTCTGTAATGATGTAATAGGATATATAATCCACAAGAATTTTCTGATAAGCCTCTTGTAGTAACTTGCTAATCCTATGAATGATCTGACCTCATCCACATTCCTTGGAGCTTCCCATTCCATGATATCTCTTATATTTTCTAGATCCAATGTTATGCATTTACTAATCATGGCATACAACCGATGCTCTCTTAGCAATCTCAATATTGTGGCTAAGTGTTCAACATTGTCTTCCATATTCTTAGAATATATCAATATATCATCAATGAATACAATAACAAATGTTTCGAGATAAGGATTCAACATACTCTTCATCAAACACATGAAGGTAGCTAGACCATAGTCATACCAAAAGGAACTACAACAAACGCATAATTACCATACTTGGTCTGAAAAGTAGTCTTGTACATGTCATCTTATTTGATGTGTATGTGATGATATCTATAGATCAAGTAAATCTTCGAGAACACTATAGCTCCCTTCAACTGGTCAAATAAGTTATCGATCCTGATTAACATATACCTATTCTTGATTGTTACCTTGTTCAACTACATGTAATCAATGCACAACCTAAGAGTGACATCCTTCTTCTTTATAAACAAAACTGGTGCACCCCAAGGCAATACACTTAGCCTTATGTATCTCTTGTTAAGCATTTCCTTCAATTTCAACTTTAATTCCACTAACTCCACAACTCTCATCATGTATGATGCCTTTGATGCTGGTGCTACCCCTAGTACCAACTCAATAGAAAAGACCTCTTCCACATAAGGGGGAAACTATGAAATCTATGTTGGAAACATGTCTTGAAACAACTACAAGGATGGGTACCTCTTCAAGAAATATGCATGTGCTCAACATCCTTACCTTTATCACTAGCAATATGAATTGGAAATAATAGACATCCTTTCCTGTGACTACACTTCACCTCCATATATGGAACTATTATGATTGATGTTATCTTCTTCTTACCCTACAAGACCTTTTTTTCTCCATTGTCATCCAAACAGTTAATAGCCTTTTCATAACAATCCACCTTATTCCTATGAAGATAAATCCAATCCATAACCAAAACTATATTGTATGATTTGAATTGAAGTACATTGAGATACACTAATGTACATATACCATTTAACTCAAATGAACAAGCTCTTACCCAATGATGGACTGTCTTCTTAGTACCTATAGCCAACTTCTTTTACTAAGACACTACATGAACTTCTTTTCTAAAATCACTCATATCCACCAATTTAAGGTTAACAAAACTATAACAAGATAAATGGTCAATCCAAATATAAACAATTTTATCACAAAGCTTGATATCCATCTCGATAATAGATTCCTGGTGGTCTATCTACATGTCATCCAATGATGCATAGATCTGATGAATGCTCTACCCAACATCCCCAACTGTATGTGTTTCCATTCAACTGTAGATATGAGGCCTACCATACCACCCTTTTACGATAGGAAATCATTCTTGAGGTTCTCATTAACACATCTTCAACAGTACAATTGTCCCCTCCCACCACCTCTATTCTGCTTCTCTCCAGGTTGTGACCCATGTCCCTTATCAGCTACATTAAACTTATTGTAAGGAACAAAATTATATTTATCACCCAAATCCCGAGGTCTTGTTCGCTTCGATGGCCATTTACCTTCGTTCCCTTCATTCAATTTCCAACCCTAGTGAGACTTTCTCTTATGATTCGATTGATCATAATATTGCTTCAATTTCCAAATGACTTCTTCCAGTGACAGAGGCTCATCATACTCAATTTGATACTTCAATTTTAATTGCAATCCACTAACAAATATATGAACTTTGGATTTATCAACCTTAATATATGCTACATACCTCAATATCTCTACGAACTTACTCATGTTCTCCTCATTTCTCATCGATCCCATCTTCAACTCATAGAAATCCATAGATTTACTATCATAGTACCCCTTTGACAAGTACTTCCTCCTGAAAAGTCTATTGCATTCATGCCAATTCAACTCCTTTGTCCTGATGTCTCTAACGCGCTTCAACATCTTCCCACAATATTTTTTCTTTCCCTTTGAGGATGAAAATAACTATCCTGTCCTTCATGTTCTTGGTGTAATCTTGTAACTCAAATAATTTCTTAATTCCAATCAACCATACATCTCCATATTCTAGTCTCCTCAACTCTCCATGAAATGTAGGTGGATTCGCTTTCCTAAACTCATCTGAAAAATATCCCCTTGCATTCCTCCTTAAGGATGATAACCATGATGACCATGATACTTGTATGAAATATAACTATAGTAAATCCCATGTCGGCTGCCTTTCTTACCAGGTGTATCCAAGAGTCTACCATCCCTGAAGGTATCATCCCTTTTTAATTGTGCTGATGATGAGATATGCTGCCATAGGGTCCATTAGTCCTTTCCTCCAATACATGACTGATCCTAAGTGATCCATTCCTCCATAAATCTGAAAAAATATGAACAATAACTACATTTCCCTCTACTTGTTTCTCTTCCACCTTGGAAATTCTCTCTTGTGACTGAATGATTCTATCATTCTCTTCTTTGAAACTTTTTATTTCTTCCTTCAAACTTCTCAAATTATCTCCTATGTGAGGGGAGTGCTCATCACCATGTTTCTATTTTGATCTATAGGGAGAGGCTCGTGAGCTATAATCCACCATTTTTCTAGTCATATTTGATGCTCTCCTTCCTGGAAGTATACCATGTTAGATAAGAAAAGAAAAACATAACCAACATACCTCAGTATAGTCCAGTGGCAGATATCACATCTGCAAGATCAACCAGATTAGCCTTATATATGTATAATCATAATCACATCAATAAACTGACATAATTCATGGCAATAGCAAATTCATGCCATGGCCTCATGCACGAAAACCATAACCATAACAATGCATGCATAACAACCATATAGACAACTAACATGCATAACAAATATATATACAACTGACATGCACTCATGGTAAACATATCTCGCACATCTAGTCGAAATGTTGAACCATTCTCTAATACCAATATTTGGTATCATATATCTCACCAAAATAGAATGCAACGTACTCTTATACAACTCTATAACACCCTCCCCCTACACTTACCCAATTTCACCAGTCCACCAGGGAAAAAATGTGACAAAGGGTTACTATGATATGACTTAATCTCCTAGGTATATTTAAGAAAGTGGAGTCATCCTACTAAAACTTTACTGACCACCCTTAGGAACTATAGGACCCCCAGGAGCTAATTAACCACTCTAGATGTCCAACCCCTATATTAACTTTAATTTTTAATTATCTCGACTACCAGTTGCTGCCAGGACAAGGAATGTTTGTAGCTTTAACCCTCTAGTCACTCCCATCGGCCTCCTTGCCAAAAACTGTAGACTAAAATACTCAATTTTGTGCCAGTGATCCCGAGATATGAGCCACATTTTTAGAGTTACGATCTAGACTTTTTCCCAAAACTTGATGAAACTCTAAAAAATGATAAATGAAACAAATAAAAAACCTTTAATTTAAAAATTTTATCAAGGACTTGAACTAACCATTCCTAACTATGACATACATTTCTTCATACACATCATGGACATGTATTTATAATTACATATCTAAACATATGGGTCTCATACTTATTTGAGAATTGTTAGGAAGGTCTCATGCCTTCGTTCAATAGTTGCATTATCATCTATTAGTCATGCATTCATTAACCATTTATTTACTAATCAGAACATGACGAGAGACATAACTAAAGTAAATCATAAAACCATGCACATAATCAACACATAACCAAAATAATAACAATGGTAGAACAAGCATCAAAGCCACATAATAATAGGTATAAATACTCATGAAATACAAGGGGAAAGAGAGCTCATATTAGAATATGCAAATCCAAATAATTTAGGGACTTCCACATACCACCTAACCATAGATTGAGCTAAACCAAATCTTTCTTTCACCAAATAACCATCGTTCGATATCCCAAGCATGAATGTGCCACTCACAACAAAATAACTAGGCCCCCCTAAGGTTTTACATATCCAGGCTTTACCAAAATCCTGCCAAAACTGATCAAGGGATCACTAGACCCTAAACAAACTTGGACCCCTATGTATTTCTTCAACAATATCTTCAGTAATTTTACCATCTTCACCCTCAAGCTTTATCGTGTATCTTTCTATTACTGGTCAAGGTATTCCTATGCCTTTGGTAATTTTCCTGACGATAACTCATCCAGTTCCAAAACCATCTGGAAATCCAGTTATTACGTCCTTATAATACTAGTGTATTCCCCTTATTATGATTAGTGTATCCCCCTATTTTTATTGTTGTACCCCATAGAAGACCATTATTGTTGTGCCCTTAAAATATTATTTTTAAGTAGGATCTCATTATATTATGACCCCCTAGACTCCTATATATACGAAGTAGGTCTTATCATTTAAATTATCCAAGAATTGTTCATCTATGTAATTTAAAGGAGGTCTCCCCCTCAAAGAGCATAATTTTTAAAGTCATTGATCTATGTTTGATGTGAGCTGGTTGCATAACATTTGGTATCAACGATTTGTATTCTAGGGTTTCACTTCCTCAAATAGGTCATCTTTGAATTTTCTCTATAATATTTTTTCTACGAGGTGTTAGAAGATGAAATGTCTACCACGTGCAGCATAAATCTTGGCGAACATCGTGTACAAATTTTAGATCTTCGTTCTGTTCAAATATACAATTGCATAAAATTCCTCTTTATATAACTCATATGATGGTGATGATGATTACATTGAATTCCTTTCTTCTAAAGGACCAAAATACACCTAAATATCACCCCGTTTGGGCAAGCATAAGTTGAATTTTGAATTTATGTACCCACACATGCACATTTGGACATGTTGGCCTCAACATCAAATGGACATTGTTGGACACCCATGGAAGCCTATAAATAAAATATTCCTAGACCTCATTTGGACATCACCAAACTAAGCATCTTCTTCTCTTATCATTTATTTTTTTTCACATGTCTGAGTTAAGGTCGCAAAGGAAGTTTTCAAAGGTCTGAGGCTCACAACTGTTCTAGGTTTTCTGTGCTATAGTCACGGGCCTGTCACTAAGGAATTTCAATTATATTCACTAGCACACATGCATCATAGGAGTTACTGGTATCCGATAGTCACCCTAACAACCCCTCATGCATGCAACTGGGGATTTGAATGGGGTTGTCAATTGTGCAAAGTTATATAGAGTTGACCAAAGATTGGACCAGTTTTGTTTGATATAATATGACACTTGAAACTTGTTTCTGAATGTTATTGGGTTTTATTTATGAAGATATTGTATTGGGTTCATTGTACTCTTTATTGAACATTTTATGAAAACCTAATAGAAGAAGAAGTTCATAAGGTTTTCCCCCTAATGGGTTTTTTCTCTAGTCTTTGACCAAATTCGGTGTCTCTTGTTGATGTGTTGATTGTCTCCTTTGTCATTGAATTTATTGTTCTTTCTTCAATTACTGTTGATGAATAGAAATACTAATTGTAAATGGAAACATTTCTACTTGAAGTGTGGAATTGGGATAAAGTAATTGATACAACATAGAAAAAGGATACAAGCCCAAAAAGGAGACAAGTCCAAAAGGATACAAGCATTGAAGAAAACATCTTTGGAAAATTGAAAGAGCTGATCTAGTCAAAGTCAAAATGATTTCCTTCTTCAAGAGCGATGAGAATTCAATTTGCTGCATGGAAAGTTAGGTTGGAGATCATAGCTAATAACAATGATGTTTTGGACTACTTTAAATGAAAAGTACCTAAGCCTCAGGAGAATTCTTCCACTTCTATGAAGAACAAGTAGAAGAAAGGTGAGTTAAAGAAATGTAAATTATAAATTATGGTTTACATGATAATTTACTTGCATATGTTGGAAAATTGAGAAGTTATAAAGACATGTATGATATGATAGTTGGTATGTATGAAGTCAACAATTTGAATGAAATCATCTCCTTGAATATCAACTCAAAGAAACCAAGATGAAAAAAGGAGAATCTGAGCAATCCTATGTAATGAGAATATCTCATCTTTAATATCAATTTCAAAGATTTGGAGAATCTGTGCTTGCCACAAAATTGGCAATCATGACTCTAAGAGGTCTCCCTTCTATTTGGGAAATCGTCATTACTACCATAAGAAACAACAATGTTCTCCCATCATTTGATGAAATTGTTGGAAATATCACTCAAGAAGAGTCAAGGGTGATATTAGGAGGAAGGATTCAAAAGCATGAATAAGGAGAAATCATTTCATTTATCACTTATGAAAATAAGAAGAAGAAAGGGAAAGGAGGCCGATCAAGAAAGCATCCTCCTCGAAATCCAAGTAGAATAAAGGAATACATGAACATTGAATGCTACCATTTTCATAAGCAAAGCCACTATTCTCATGATTTCCTATATAAGAGAAATGGACCATGTTACAATACTAGAAGAAACAACAACAGGTTCAACGATCAAAGAAGAGGAGATGCTCTAAGTGACCATGAAGAAGATCGTCATCCTCAAAAGAATTCAAGATTATCTAGGTACGAAAGTAAGATTGTGAATCAATCTGAATATATTCTTATTTATGCCCTTACTAGTTCATCTCCTTGGATTTGTGGGATAGTTGGTCGGTTGATAGTGGGGCCAGTCATCACTTCTCTAGTTATAAGGAAGTTCTCTCTAATTTGTATAAAGGGAGTGAAATTTCAAAATCATTCTTGAAGACAAATCCGCTCATACTGTTAAAGTTTTTGTGTCCATAAAATTTTATTTAAATTTTGGAGAATCTATTTTTCTACATGATGTGATGTATCTGCCTAGGTTGAAGAAGAATTTGGTATCAATATCTGCTTTAGAAGACAAAGGGATGAGGGTTTCCTTCATCAAGGTAAAATTTATTTCTTGTATTGTTGGATCACCTATGAGAAATGAAATCACTTTGGGATCGATATATGAAGGACTCTATAGGGTCAATAGGATACCACTAATAGAATTGGTTCATAATCATAATCATCAAAGCGAATTAAGGCATGTTAGCCTCCTGCTGCAGCAGGTTACTCATATTTCATGATTGACATTTTTACAGGCCAAATATGTTATAATTTGCATGCTGCAATGCTCCATATTTACTAAACAGTCACCAAGGAGAGAATTCTACTCAAAGTTCATCTAATTGCTTTCCAATTTTGAAGAGTCATTCCTGTTTTGTAGAATTTTCAGCTAAAGGGAGGTCCAAACAGCTTAATCTTGGTCTCCCTAGGTTTCAATTTCCTGTTTTAGAATATAGAGAATGAAAATCTGTCAACAGCTTAATCTTGCAAGATCTTAGATAGGGAGAAGAAACAAAGGGCCCAACTGCCTTAATCTGGGCCCTTGGAAGAAATAAGGGTAGTTGTAGATAGGAAGGCATAAAAAGAAAAAATTGAAATGTTGGGTCTGCAAGTCTAAATGCACCCAAACCAAAAGAAGAAAAAATGTTAGGCAAGTAGACTGGGTAGGTAGTTTTGACGTTGCAGAATCCCGATTTTTTATCAATTCTATGTTTTCAGAATATCATTTTTACTCAGGTCACAGTCAGCAGGCAATTTCATATGGAGGAGCTCAAATCAGACATAACTAACTGCCCTTTTTTCCTCTTCCCCAAATCATTAACTAATTTCCCCAAAAAGAGGTCAAGATCTGCTTGATATCTCTTAGTTTCATCATTTTCCATGAAGTTAACCTTGGTGAAGACCTGCTTCACTCAAAGAGGATCCATACTTTCTCTATAAGGTTCTATCTCCCCTTTGAAGCCTAAGATCTCTGAAACTTAGCGCTTTCTTGTCATGTCCATATTAACTACTGA
>APFE030819583.1:89910-118071 GCA_000404065.3 Pinus taeda | reverse complement strand
ACAGACTTTCAACCAAGAAATCCATTAGGATGAGCCCTTATGAATTAGTATATGGCATGGAAGCCAAATTTCCTTCATCTTTGGGCATTCCTACTATTAAATTGTTGCAAGAAATTCAGGCTGAACCAAATGACATGCATAGAAGAGTTAATCAAACCATTCATCTTCAGCAAACCAGAGAGAAAGTGTACGATAGAGATCAAATGTTGCAAGAAAAGCTCAAAAAGATGTTTGATAAGAAGGTTAAAGCAGAAGATTTATGGGCCGGCAGCAAAGTTCAAAGATGGGATTCACGAAGAGAGGACAAGGGCAAACATGCAAAATTCGATTTTCTATGGAAATGACCATACATTATCAGTGTTGTGCAAGGTAATAATACATATTTTCTCAGATATCTAGATGGCAGCACAGCTGAAGAAGGCCCTGTCAATGGCCGAATGCTAAAGCACTACAATGATCCTTTTTGATTAAAAAGAACAGGCAGTGTTATTTTCTATACATAAAATGTTTGTATATATCAGCACTTTGATTTTATTTTGTAAGAGTCCATGATGCTAAAGCACGCAGAAGAAAGCAGGCAATGCTTTACAATTTAATAGCAAAACAGTTAAGGGAAAGTGTTGTTAGCAGTCCAAAAGTTCAAATCAATCCAACAGCCAGCACTAAGAAGTTCCAAAACACAGCAATAACAGAAGAATCAAGGCAATCTAACTTGTTGTTCTTGGCTTCTCACAAGGAAAAGCCATCCCCAAGTGGAGCCACTGTTAGGCTCCTGCTGCAGCAGGTTACTCATATTTCATGATTGACATTTTTACAGGCCAAATATGTCATACTTTGCATGCAAAAATGCTTCATATTTGCTAAACAGTCACCAAGGAAATAATGCTACTCAAAATTCATCTACCGTATTCCAATTTTGAAGAGTCATTCCAGTTTTGTAGAATTTTCAGCTAAAGGGAGGTCCAAATAGCTTAATCTTGGTCTCCATAGGTTTCAATTTCCTGTTTTAGAATATAGAGAATGAAAATCTATCCAAACAGCTTAATCTTGGCATATTCTTAGATAGGTAGAGAAACAAAGGAGCCCAACTGCTTAATCTGGGCCCTTGGAAGAAATAAGGGTAGTTGTAGATAGGAAGGCATAAAAAGAAAAAATTGAAATGTTGGGTCTGCAAGTCTAAATGCACCCAAACCAAAAGAAGAAAAAATGTTAGGCAAGTAGACTGGGTAGGTAGTTTTGACGTTGCAGAATCCCGATTTTTTATCAATTCTATGTTTTCAGAATATCATTTTTACTCAGGTCACAGTCAGCAGGCAATTTCATATGGAGGAGCTCAAATCAGACATAACTAACTGCCCTTTTTTCCTCTTCCCCAAATCATTAACTAATTTCCCCAAAAAGAGGTCAAGATCTGCTTGATATCTCTTAGTTTCATCATTTTCCATGAAGTTAACCTTGGTGAAGACCTGCTTCACTCAAAGAGGATCCATACTTTCTCTATAAGGTTCTATCTCCCCTTTGAAGCCTAAGATCTCTGAAACTTAGCGCTTTCTTGTCATGTCCATATTAACTACTGACATTATTATTTAACTCCCTATATTTTCCCCATACCCCTACTAAAACTATGTAGATAATCCCCTTATGTAAATATCCCCTCCCCCTGGTTGAAAATAACCATAAATACCCCCAGGAATTGCTCAGTTTATCTGAAACTTGGCAAGAACCCTCATGCTCCCCCTTCAAACCATCTTCTAATGCAATGGACTCCTTCCAAAGCATAAAATTCCTTTCTAAGTTATCAGACCCCTTCCGAGGCCTCAAATACTCTTCAAAAGCACATACTCACTCCTTTCGATCACAATAACCCTTGCCGATTGCCTTAACATTCTTCTGATCCTCGTGAACCCTCTCCAACATGACTATCGCAATCGGAGGTCGCAAGGGTATTATGGCTCGCTGTTGTTTTTTCCCAATGGATGCTTCGCTGATGCCATCTCACGATCGGCATATCACAATATTTTATATTACATAAGTGTGCCCCTTTCCTTTTTTCCCGATGTGATATCGCAATATCGGCGATCGACGGTCGCAAGCATCGCGTTTCCAAAATAAATACCTTCTCATTCTCTGCTGATGCGATACTGCGATCATATCGGAAGAAGTATATCGCATCGTAGTAACATATGAGTCATCCTCGCCGACCAGATCATTGCCACATCACCCTGCCACGTCACCTCGCTGATGTCATCCACCGTACAGCTGACGTCAACAGCCAAAAGAAAGGAAAAAACATGCAAGCGCGTAAGTCGAGCTTCGGAGCTCCGAAATAAGAAACGGAGGCAGTTTTCGATGCACGATTATCGTGAAGCGCTAATCATGCATTGCTACGGGAAATGAGCGATATTGGGGAATCTTGAGGGAATCTTTTGATTCCTTGGCCCTTTTTGCACCGAAAAAGCCCGAAATTGCCCGATTTTGCCAGATGAAACGAATTTGAAGATAGAGAGAGACCAGGAACATAAATTAAAGAGTATCAGATTAAATATGCAGACAGAAAACACGTCAAAGAGTATCAGGAAGCGGCAAAGACCATCAATGTAGGAGTGAAGAGTATCAGCGAAGATCTTGGCAGCGACCCAAAGCAGGTGAAAATTAAACACCTTCCAGCAAAGTCAAAGAAAAGGGCGAAGCCACTCAAGGCTCTCGAATCACGGTTATTGCACATTTAACTCACACAAGGTCAGAAATGCAAATCCCAAAGCATAGTTATTCCAGTAGTACTACATCGAGCCACCAAGGGCCACATTACACTCTTTTTGATCTAGCTACCTCTGACACAGTTCAATAGATATTTACCTGCATTTAATTTTGGCAAAGTTTTAGGTTTAGAAAGCTTTTTTTGCAGACCTGTTTTTAGGTCGATTGTAATAAATGTTTTGAGATATTTATGCTATAAAAACAGCCCTCAAGACTATATTAAGGGGGTTGGTTGACAAGCTATTTTGAGCTGATTTTGCTCCATGAGAGACTCACACTGGAATACCTAATAGTTTCTGTAATCAAAGACTGCTTATGAGCTTTGGAGAATGGATTGTTCACTGTGTTTAACAGTTGAAGAGCGATTATGGAATTCTGGTGCTGTTGCATAACTCAATAAGTGCTTCTTACCTCTGTTTTCCATTCATAAGTTACCATCTAAACAGCAGAAAAGAAGATTAGCTTAGAATTTGTTTAATTACACTCTATGCTCAAATTCTGTTGTTTCTTTATGTTTTCTTCTGTTTAGGCATAAATATGAATTCCACATGGCTCACGTTTGCCCTGACCTTATCACGCATGATAGTTATCCAGGGACTCTTCATTGCCCCTAGATAGAGATCATCCTTCCCTCTGTTAAGCTGAGTGAGAGATTCTTAAGTGCCTCTCATTCCTTACATGTCATTCATCTTTTTAGTTTGAAAGTTGTGTTATGTGCAGCTATCCTGCTCCATATTCCTCTTGTGACCAAGAAAACGCACTGGCAATCCTGACCCATGACTCCATGCCCAATGGTTTGAAACTTATCACTTCATGAATTACCTCTCTGCTTGAAAGAATCTACCTTCCATCCAAACAAAACAACAAAATCCCCTGTATCCAACAACTAGCCTAAAATCATCATCAACAAAGTTAAATCATAAAGAGAGGGCCCTCCCTGATTCCAGGTGGGCTAGAACCTACAGTCCAAAGATTGGTTTGTGGTTACCTCGGCCGTATCCCTACTGGAGCTTAGGGACAACCTGAGTGATAACATAATGGCGACTCCACTGGGGAACTCCTCAGATAAACTCACTAAACTAGTTTGCAACTCCACAGAGGAAGAAACCGACCTTTGAAAGTCTCGGTCAACCTGTGTTTTTAGAAAAATATCCCAAAAAATAGATTAGAAGCTGGATCCTAAAAAGCGAACGCGTCATACACGATCAAACCCTGATCCCAATCGCCCCGTTGTTTTTGAAAATCCAAATTTAATCCCTAAGATCATTAGAAAACAAAAGCAACGAGAAGACCGAGCTACTGCGAGTCCTGAAATAGTTCAGCCAAGCAGTGTTCCAACCCCTGTCAAAGTTTTATTTCGGTCAACCCCAAGTTCCCCTGGTTCATCACTCCCTTCTCCAAGCAGCTCCTCTACACCTCCGTCCTATACTCCTACTACCACTACGACTCCTTCTACCCCGGTTTTTCCTGTTATCCCAGTTGCCCCAGTTTTTCCACTTATCCCCATTATCATGGCTAATAGATATACGCCCTTACAGTTGCCCGCTAATCTCGGGGCTATGCCTCAGGACTACCAGACAAAAATCACCTATTTTGATGGCACAAACTTCGGCACCGCCTTACAGCATACAAAGAAAATACAAGATTACTTCAAGAGTTATGAAATTGATGATGACAACGTGAGAATGAAGATTTTTGTCCAAAGTTTGACCGGTGATGTCAGAACCTGGTTTAGGGAACTTACACCCAATTCCATATTAAACCCTGAAGCCTTATACCATAAATTTATTAACAGATGGGAGAAAAAGAAACACACCCTACACATACTATCTGAGTATGATACTATCAAAAGAGGACCTTAGGAAACAATTTTGGATTATTGTGCAAGGTTTAATAATGTTTACAATGAAATACCACAAAATTTAAGACCTCCACCTGATCTCGCTTTGTACAAATTCCCTGATGGCTTTGATGCTGAAATGGCATATCAGTTAAGGGAAAGAGCCCCTCAAATCCTTGCAGAAATGCAAGATGTTGTTGTTAGTGTGGAGGAAAATCTGATTTCTAAAAGAAACAGAGCCAGAACTGAGAGAAGAACCACCCTCAAGGAAGAACCCTCAGCCTTCGATCAGAAGCTAGATGCTATCATCAGTGGCATCCACAGGCTGGGAGACAGAGTAGACAATGTTGAGAGGAAAACTTCATGGGAAGGTCAACAGCCCAATGCCATAAGGAACCCGAACTTCAGAAAAACTCAAAACACAAACGCTGGAAGGGCTAGTCCCGACCATGATATTAGGCCTCCTTTCCAAGAAAACTATGCGGAGGAATCTACATCCACTGAGCCCTCAGATGGGACTCATATGAACCTGATAGATTCGGAAAATGAACAATAAATATTTCTTACTGAAGAAGACCGACCATACCCTGATGCAAAACAATTTCACACCAAGTCGGGCGAGTCTTTCGATTTTAAACAAGGCTATGATACTGCTGTGTACGAGGTACACGAACAATACAAATTGAGAACAAGGACCATTGATGTCCCCCCATCTAGCAGAACAAAAGATAGCAAACAGCTCAACAAAATTAAAGGAAATGTCACCATAAATCAACCAGCTAACAGCTCTGTCCCAAGCCTGCATCAGGTAACTGTGGAGGATATAATAGACACACAGTCTCCTATTGATCGGCCTCTACCTCCCTCCTCCCCAAAAGAAGATCTGAACAACACTCCTAAAAATCTTCCCAAAACAGAAATACCACAAACTGTCATACATCATGACATTGACATTCCAAAAGAAAACATAGAGAGTATGCCTGAAAAAGAGAAATCTGCCACTATCAACGCCAAGAACTCATTGGAGAAACCATTCAGTTTAGAAGCAGAGATTGGAAAACTCAAGATATCCATTCCCCTCTCAGAACTTGCCAAACATGATGTATATAGGCAACAAATTCAAAGGTCCCTTCAACTACTAGAGGTAAGGGATGATGTAAACATTTTAGACGATACCCCTGAGCTACTGTTTGGTCCAGAAGTTAACGAAAAATCAAGATATGGACCTGTTCCACCTTTTTATGTTAGTCTGCACATACATGACAAAATATTGCATAATCCCATGTTTGACTCAGGTGCCTCACAAAACCTTATGCCAAAAGCTGTAATGGAAAGGTTGAACCTTGATGTCAAAAGACCGTACAAAGGTCTGTATTCCTTTGACTCAATTCAAGTCAAATGTTTAGGCTTGATTAAAGACCTTTGTGTGTCTCTAGTCCAATTCCCCAACAAGACAATCCTAATGGACGTAGTAGTTGCTGACATTCCCACAAAGTATGGAATGCTCCTATCCAGATCTTGGGGAGCAAAATTGCAAGGATCCCTTCAACTCGACCTCTCTTATGCCACTATATCTGTCTTTGGGCAACCAAAGAGACTTTATAGGGAAACGTTAATGAAATATGTGGTAAGCAGTGAGGAAAAGCCCCAAAATTTTCCAATTTACTCAATCCATTACGATATGGATTCTTTTATTTTATTTAATGATAATACCAACCCTCCTACTAATGATAAGTCGTTATCTTTGGAGCAAGAAACATACATCACTGAGGAATCGATTGCCAATACCCATGAAATCATCTCAACAGTCAAGGCCACCAACAAAAAACAAGAATAACATCCCGAAACAAAAATTGTAAGTCTGCCCAATCCTCAAGAAACTGAAACTCTCAATACAAACCTCAAACAAGAAAACACATGGTATTTAGAGTTTGATGGTTCTATCAACAAGTTAGGAGTAGGGGCCGAAGTATGGATTTACAATGCACATGATAATCACGCACAAGGCCATGCCTATAGACTCAATTTCAGATGTACAAACAACATGGCAGAGTATGAAGCTCTTCTCTTAGGCCTTAAACTGCTTAACGTCCTAGGAGCTACAAAAGTGTCCATCCTAGGTGACTCCGACTTGATTATACAACAAATGAAAGGTAACATTTTTACTAACGATAGTAGAATGAGAGCCTACAGGGCTGCTGCCACCGAAATACTCAATTCCTTCAGTGAATTCAAGCTTGCAAAAATTTCAAGAGATCATAATATTCATGCCCACAGTCTAGCAACCTTTGCTAGCACATGCAAGCTTCCTTTTGAACCAAATCACCATTTCACCGCTGAAATAAAACACAGACCTTCGGTCCCTAACAATGTCAAGGACTGGCAGGTATTTCAAAATGATGCCCAGATTAACAGTTTCTTAACTCTTGAGGACGAATTTTCGAACACAAACATTGACATGGATGCCATGACCGACTCACAACAGCTAGCAGAAGAAAATCACCTGACTGTAACAGCCACAACAGCTAAACAAATCCTTAACCCATTTGTTTTTCACAATGCAAACATAGAACAGCTAAAACAAATCTGTTTAGAGGAAACAACCAAAGCAGAGGATGACTTTATTGATCTAAAGAGTAATTTTTTACCTGTTGGCCTTACCTCGTTGGAAGACATTTTTGATGACAATGATGTGCCCAAAAAGCCAAAGATGGAGCCTCTGAATGCTGCTATAGAAGAACACAACACAGGAACAACAAAGCATCCCAAAATGATTAATTTGTCCAAAAATTTGCCCCCTGATCAAAAACCAAAATACGTGGATTTGTTCAAAGAATTCCAAGATGTATTTGCCTAGAGTTATGAGGACTTGAAGTCCTATGACACCTCAGTGATCCAACATACCGTTCCCTTAAAACCAAATCAAAAACCGTTCAAACAGAAACTTAGAAGAATCAACCCCATGCTTCTTCCCCTTATCGAAAAAGAAATAAAGAGAATGTTTGAAGCTGGTATCATTGCACCCATCAAATTCTCTGAATGGGTATCTAATTTAGTTCCCACTAGGAAAAAAATAGGAGAGACAAGACTGTGTGTAGACTTGAGAAATTTAAACCAGGTCTCTCTAAAAGACCAATACCCTTTGCCCAAAATGGACCATATCTTACAAAGAGTAGTGGGTTCCTCTAGAATTTCTTTACTAGATGGATTTTCAGGATTTAATCAGATACTTGTTCACCCGGATGACCAGGACAAGACAGCCTTTACCACACCGTGGGGAACATTTAAGTACGTTAAAATGCCTTTCGGGCTGAAAAACGCTGGTGCTACCTTTCAGAGGGCAATGGATATTGCATTTGCCAAGGAGATACATGATTTCCTCGTAGTTTACCTTGATGACCTGACCCCATTCTCCAAATCTGACCAAGAGCACCTTAAGCACTTAAGGCAAATTCTCATGAACATGCAGGAAATATGGCATTTCCTTGAATCCTAAGAAGTCCCTATTTTCCCTTGAGGAAGGCAAGCTTCTAGGGCATATCATATCAAAAGATGGGATTAGAATTGACTCGGAAAGAATTCAAGCTATCCTCCAAATCCCCTATCCAAGAAACATAAAAGAACTGCAAGCATTCCTTGGAAAGATCAATTTCCTAAGGACATTCATCCCAAACCTAGCTGAGCTAATAAGGCTATTGAGCAACATGTTGAAGAAGGATGCCAAGGTAAAATGGTCTCTTGAAACCAAGCAGGATTTTGAGAGTATGAAAACTGCCCTAACTCAAACGCCTGTCCTCACCAGTCCTCAATTCGATAAAGACTTTATCATTTTTTCCTTTACATCTGAGCACACTATAGTTGTTGTCCTTCTGCAAAAAGATGATCAAGGCAACGAAAAACCAATTGCTTTTTTCAGCTGAGCTTTGAGAGATGCACCCTTGAAATATCAGATTATGAAAAAGCAGGCCTATGCCCTGGTCAAAGGCATCAAAAATTTCAGAATTTACATCTTATACTCCCACATGATTGCCTATGTCCCTAATGTTGTTGTAAAGGATATATTAACTCAAGAGGGACTAGAAGGAAAAAGAGGCAACTGGATTGCCAACATTCTTGAATACGACATTGAAATAAAACCCACCAAGCTGATAAAAGGACAAGGTTTAGCCAAACTAATGTCCGAAAAAAACTTCCAAGCCTTAGACATTAATCAACTGGACAATGAACCGGAGCTGGCGACTCCACATATCAGTGAAACCTTTTTGCAATCCCCATGGTATGCTAATATTTGCTTTGTATTGTTAAACCTGTGTGCTCCCCCAGGATTGTCCAAAACCAAGAAAAGATTTTTAAGGATGAAATCCTCAAAATTTTGTGTCATATATGGTGCTTTGTTTTGGAAAAATCATGAAGGTATTTTGCTAAATTGTTTAACTATAAATGAAACTAATAGCATCATGAAAGAATTCCATGCAGGGGACTGCGGAGGACAATTATATTGGAAGTCCATGACAGACAAGATCTTAAGGGCTGGTTATTATTGTCCCTCTCTATTTGCAGATGTAAAAACGTTTGTTGTCTCATGCCACAAATGCCAAATCTTTGAAGGAAAAAGAAAATTACTGCCCTTGCCCCTTAAGCCCATTTCAATCGAGAAACCTTTTCAACAATGGGGTCTCGACTTTATTGGAGAAATTCATCCCTCTTCCTGAGGCCAGCACAAGTGGATTTTAACAGCCACCGATTATTTCACTAAGTGGATTGAAGCCATTCCATGTAGACAAGCCAACGACTCCACAATTATCCAATTCCTTCAGAGAAATATCCTTTCCAGATTCAGCTGCCCTGATAAAATCATCACTGAAAACGTTGCTACTTTCAAAACCAAAAAGATGATCAACTTCTGCCATAAATACCACATTACCTTAGGCCACTCCACAGCTTACTACCCTCAAGGTAATGGTTTGGCCGAATCTTCCAACAAAAGCCTCATCAATATCATAAAGAAATTGTTGGAGGAAAACAAAAAGAACTGGCATAAGAAGCTCACAAATGCTCTGTGGGCAGACGAACTTTCCACCAAGAAATCCATTGGGATGAGCCCTTATGAACTAGTATATGGCATGGAAGCCAAATTTCCTTCATCTTTGGGCATTCCTACTATTAAACTGTTGCAAGAAATTCAGGCTAAACCAAATGACATGCAGAGAAGAGTTAATAAAACCATTCATCTTCAGCAAACCAGAGAGCGAGTCTATGACAGAGCTCAAATACTGCAAGAAAAACTCAAAAAGGTGTTTGATAAGAAGGCCAAAGCAGAGGATTTCTGGGTTGGCAACAAAGTTCTAAGATGGGATTCGCGAAGAGAGGAAAAGGGCAAACATGCAAAATTCAATTTTCTGTGGAAAGGTCCATACATTATTAGCGCTGTGCAAGGCAACAATACCTATTTTCTTAGATCTCCAGACGGCAGCACAGCTGAAGAAGGCCCTGTCAATGGCCGAATGCTAAAGCACTACAATGATCCTTTTGATTGAAAAGAGCAATCGGTGTTATTTTCTGTAGATAGAATGTTTGTGTATATCAGCATTTTGATTTTATTTTTGTAAGAATCCATGATGCTAAAGCACGCAGAAGAAAGCAGGCGATGCTTCATAATTTAACAGCAAAACAGTTAAGGGAAAGTGCCGCTAGCAATCCAAAAGTTAAAATCAATCCAACAGTCAGCACTAAGAAGTTCAAAGCACAACAATAACAGAAAAAAGAAGGCAATCTGACCTGTTGTTCTTGGCTTCTCACAAGGCAAAGCCATCCCCAAGTGGAGCCACTGTTATCCTCCTGCTGCAGCAGGTTACTCATATTTCATGATTGACATTTTTTCAGCCCAAATATGTCATACTTCGCATGCTGCAATGCTCCATATTTGCTGAAAAAGTCACTAAGCAAAGAAGGCTACTCAGAGTTCATCTAACTGCTTTCCAATTTTGAAGAGTCATTCCAGTTTTGTATAATTTTCAGCTGAAGGGAGGTCCAAACAGCCTAATCTTGGTCTCCCTAGGTTTCAATTTCCTGTTTTAGAATATAGAGAATGAAAATCTGTCCAAACAGCTTAATCTTGGTAGATTCTTAAATAGGTAGAGAATCAAAGGAGCCCAACTGCTTAATCGGGGCCCTTGGAAGAAATAAGGGTATTTTGTAGATAGGAAGGCATAAAAAGAAAAGCTGAAATGTTGGGTCTGCAAGTCTAAGTGCACCCAAACTGAAAGAAGAAAAAATGTTAAGTAAGTAGGCTGGGTAGGTAGTTTTGAGGTTGCAGAATCTTGATGTCTGTTCATTACCATGTTTTAAAGTATCATCTCTACTCAGATCACAGTCATCAAGCATTTTTTATATGAAGAAGCTCAAACCAGGCATAACTAACTTCCCTTTCTCCATGTTCCCGAAATCATTAACTAATTTCCCCAAAAGAGGTCAAGATCTGCTTGATATCTCTTAGTTTCATCATTTTCCATGTCATTAGCCTGGGTGAAGATCTCCTTCACTCGAGGATCCTTACTTTCTCTAGAAGTTTCTATCTCCCCTTTTGAAGCCTAAGATCTCTGAAACTTAGCACTTTCTTATCATCTCCATATTAACTGTTGACATTATTATTTAACTCCCTATGTTTTCCCCATCCCCTTACTAAAACTATGAAGATAATCCCCTCCCCCTGGTTGAAAATAACCATAAGTACCTCCGGAAATTGCTCAGTGTATCTGAAACTTGGCAAGAACCCTCATGTTGCCCCTTCAAACCATCTTCTAATGCACTGGACTCCTTCCAAAGCTCAAATAATGCAAGAAAAACTCAAAAATATGTTTGATAAGAAGGCTAAAGCAGAGGATTTCTGGGTGGGCAGCAAAGTTCTAAGATGGGATTCACAAAGAGAGGACAAGGGCAAACATGCAAAATTCGATTTTCTGTGGAAAGGTCCATACATTATCAGCGCTGTGCAAGGAAATAATACCTATTTTCTTAGATCTCTAGATGGCAACACAACTGAAGAAGGCCCTGTCAATGGCCGAATGATAAAGCACTACAATGATCCTTTTGATTGAAAAGAGCAGGCGGTGTTGTTTTCTGTACATAAAATGTTTGTATATATCAGCACTTTGATTTTATTTTGTAAGAATCCAGAATGCTAAAGCACGCAGAAGAAAGTAGGCAGTGCTTTGCAATGTAACAACAAATCAGCTACAGGAAAGTGCTGTTACCAGTCCAAAAGTTCAAGTCAATCCAACAGTCAGCACTACGAAGTTTGAAGCACAACAATAACAGAAGAATCAAGGCAATCTGACCTTCTGTTCTTGGCTTCTCACAAGGAAAAGCCATCCCCAAGTGGAGCCACTGTTAACCTCCTGCTACAGTAGGTTACTCATATTTCATGATTGACATTTTACAGGCCAAATATGTCATACTTTGCATGCTGCAATGCTTCATATTTGCTAAACAGTCACCAAGAAAAGAAGGCTACTCATAGTTCATCTAACTGCTTTCCAATTTTGAAAAGTCATTCCAATTTTGTAGAATTTTCAGCTAAAGGGAGGTCCAAACAGCTTAATCTTGGTCTCCCTAGGTTTCAATTTCCTGTTTTAGAATATAGAGAATGAAAATCTGTCCAAACAGCTTAATCTTGGCAGATGTTTAGATAGGTAGAGATCAAAGGAGCCCAATTGCTTAATCTGGGCCCTTGGAAGAAATAAGGGTAATTTGTAGATAGGAAAGCATAGAAAGAAAAAATTGAAATGCTGGATCTGCAAGTCTAAGTGCACCCAAACCAAAAGAAGAAAAAATGTTAGGTAAGTAGGCTGGGTAAGCAGTTTTGAGGTTGCAGAATCTTGATGTCTGTTCATTGCCATGTTTTAAAGTATCATCTCTACTCAGGTCACAATCATTAAGCATTTTTCATATGAAGGAGCTCAAATCGGGCATAACTAACTTCCCTTTCTCCATCTCCCCCAAATCATTAACTAATTTCCCCAAAAAGAGGTCAAGATCTGCTTGATATCTCTTAGTTTCATCATTTTCCATGTCATTAGCCTGGGTGAAGATCTGCTTCACTCAAAGAGGATCCATACTTTCTCTATAAGGTTCTATCTCCCCTTTAAAGCCTAAGATCTCTGAAACTTAGCGCTTTCTTGTCATCTCCATATTAACTACTGACATTATTATTTAGCTCCCTATGTTTTCCTATCCCCCTACTAAAACTATGTAGAAAATCCCCTTATGTAAATATCCCCCCTGGTTGAAATATAGCCATAAATACTTCTCTAGGAATTACTGAGTCACCTAGACTTTAGTAAGAACCCTCCCTCTGCATAAATTTCCATTCCCAGGTGTTTGGACCCCTTCCAAACACTAAGGAAACCCTTTCCAAATGCTAATAACCCCCTTGTGCATTCTTCTTTCGAGACTATTAATGTTTGTTTGATAAATTTCCACCGCGCAAAACACAGTTTACCCATTTTCTTAAGTTTAAAACCCACAGCGCCGCGAAAAATTAAACCTTTAACGCGCACACCCTTTTACTAAACCCTGCACATCTCCCTTTTCCGTCCACCATTGGATCGCTTCCCCCAGATCTGACGGCCCTTGTTCACATTGGGCGCCCGATTGTGGTGGTAGGTTACCACCCGATGTCCGACAGTTTTACCATCGTACACCGGGACAGGTGGCGGCCTCCCATTCCATCAGGCCACCCCTGACAGAAACCACCTCCGTACTAAAGGCAGTCCGATGCACAGGAAAAACCGCCCTCCCCTCACATAACAGGAGCGCCACCTCACCCTGCCACGTCACCTCCACATCACCTCACCCAGCCTGCGCCGGCCCACGTCAACCTGCCACGTGTCTCGCCACGTCACCCCGCCATACTGCCATGTCACCTTGATGATGTCAGCATGCTGATGTCATATCTGTACCAAAGGACCCCACTGCTGATGCCATCTGCCGTACAGCTGACGTCATGCTGACGTCAGCAGCCAGAAAACCAAAAATTCGCACAAGCGCAAAAGTCGAGCTTCGGAGCTTCGGAATGAGAAACGGAGGAAATTTTCGATGCGCAATTAGCGCGAAGCGCTAATTGCGCATCGCTATGGGAAATAGGCCATATTGGGGAATCTTTTGATTCCTTGGCCCGTTTTACACCGAAAAAGCCTGAAATTGCCCGATTTTGCCAAATTAAACAGATTTGAAGACAGAGAGAGACCAGAGACAAAGATTAAAGAGTATCAGATCAAATTTGGAGACAAAAAGCACGTCAAAGAGTATCAGGAAGCGACGAATACCATCAATGTATCGGCAAAGTGTATCAGTGGATATTTTCTCAGGGCTCGAGGCATATCCAACATTAAAACGAAAGCTTTGAAAGTCAGGAAGCAATTGAAGACGCATTGAAGGCTTACTAGCACAAATGACTGCACATTATACTGACGAAAGATCAGTGGACCAGAACTCAATGCACAATTATGATAGAGCCACTGCACCAAGCCACACAGGACACCTCATCAACTCAACTTGATTCAGTTGCCTCTGGCGCAGCCCAAAGGATTTACTTGCATTTAATTCCAGCAATGATTAGATTTTAGAAAAGCTTTTTGGCAGACCTGTTTAGGTCAGTTGTAATAAATGAATTCAGATATTTTGCTTATATATACCACCCTGAAAAATGGAGTATGGGTTGGTTGGTCGGTTTTGCTCATCAGTAGCTTGATCTTTGTTACTCGATCCTTTCTCTCAAGTAGAGACTCGCACTGTAACTGTGATGCTTCTATAACCAAATATTGCTGAAAGCATGGATTCTGTAATTTTCTGTTGTGTTTAACTGGCCGAGGAGTGATTGTGGAATTCCTGTGCTTCAACATGTTTCAATAAGTTCTTCTTAACTCTGTTAGTTTTATTCATGTGTGTTTTATCAGAAATCTGGCTTTCTAAATTGCAGAAAAAAAGAATAGCTTAGGATTTACTTAATTGCACCTTAGGCTCAATTTCTGTGATTTTTCATGTTTTCATCAGGAATAGTTATGAACATGCATACTTAAATGATCTTGTTTACGCTGTTTCTTTCACTTATGAATGATAATTTAGGAATTGTTAACTGCTCCTAGATAACCATTCTTTCACTTTCTCCTCTCTGTCAGTTTTGATGAAAGATTCTTAATTGCCTTTTGTCTCTGACCATCATTCCATCCTTCAGCAAATTGATCATTGTCTCATGTGTGGCTACCTCGCTCCACAAGCCTCTTGTGACCAAGAAAATGCACGAGCAAGCTTTAATCCATGACTCCATGCCCAATGGTTTGAAACTTATCACGCTTTACCTTGCCTCTCTGCTTGGAATTTCTACCTGGCATATACCTTCCATCCAAACAAAACAACAAAACCCCTTGTACCCAACAACTAGCCTAAAATCATCATCAACAAAGTTAAATCATTAAGAGAGAGCCCTCTCTGATTGTAGGTGGGCTAGAACCTGCAGTCCAAAGATTGGTTTGTGGTTACCTCGGCCGTATCCCTACAGGATCTTAGGGACAACCTGAGTGATAACAGAAGGAAGAATTACAACCATGAAGACCGATCCATTGCCACTCTTCCAGCTTGAGTTCCAACCAACATCACATCAATAGCACAACACTCTGATAGCATAACAATACTTGCTTATAATCTCAATCCTCATGCCAACAGTATCTCCTTACAAATTCTCAAAGTCCAACCCTTCATCACTTAGATGAGTGCTCAGTTTATAGGAAAATGGAGGAGGTTTGGGCATAAATGAGGGTATTGAATGGCCTTACAAACTTAGAGTTAGATTCCATGGAGGAAGGGATGAGAGGATAAGAGGTTACTTAACTCATTCCCTATCCAATTTCAAGCTCATAGGAGATGATAAGTGTGGGAATCTTCTAGATAGCTTCAAAAGATAAGAATATTCCCAGAACCCTATGATGATTTCGCTCAAACTCGTCCAACGCAGGTCAAAGTGGGCCTATGTGCTCCAGAAAGCACATTGACATGGGTCTACCTACACTGAAGTGCACTTACCGCTGACCAAGGCTTCACTGGTCCCTCAAGGAGGCAATTCTGGAGGGCTTTAGGCCAAGAAACTCTTAGGGAAGGAGGAATTAAAGTGGTGACTTTTCTAGGGCATGTAGCAACTAAAGTAGGGTTCAATGAGCCCTAATGGTACTAATCTGAATGACGAGTGTGATGTGCCCAAATGGATCTGTAACAGCTGCCCCCTAAAGCATGAAGTCGAAAATAATGATGTCGAGTGATATGATTTACGATGTGATGAGGAGGTTCCAAAGTGGATGGTGACTTGCATCGATTACAATACATAATATCATGATATTTTGATTTTTTCTCATGAATCGCTGAGGGAAGGCATACCCATGCTCAGCATATAAACTTTCATTACATGTACATAATTTCAAACTGAGTGACTTCTCTTGAACATGTCAGCGACACTGAATGGATTGGCAGCATTGACCCAAAACAAAAGTAATGGATGATATGATAGACCAAGGTATGATGACCACCAAGCAGATAACCCAACCCAAATAGTCACAATGATGAAGTGAAAGTGTCACATTCAAGAGAGACCTGCTGCCATAAAGTGTTTTACCCCTTTCCCCATTTTCCCCAGTCATTGCTGACTAGTACCTCTTTATTTTTATCAATCTTGAGGAGGATAACATATGCTTGATGTATCATTCCACCCTTCGGGTGAATCCATCGCTATGTGATGTTTTAATGAGTCTAGCGAAGGTGAAACTCGGTCTTGTCATGATGGAATAGTTTGTCGCTATTTGATGTTTTAACGAGTCTAAAACAATGATAACACAATCCTTTTCATGTTTAGAGAGTTTGAAAAGGGACAAAAAGAAAACTCCACGAGTTCTTTTTCGTATATTTGTCTCTCAAGTCCGAAAAAACGTAAAACAATACAAGAGAGAACCTATTGACTGTGTTCAGTCAACGTATTCCTTTTTCGTAAATAATCTATCTCAGCTCAAAAAAGGGTTAAACTTATACTGAGTAGATGTCATTTCCAATCCGTTAACGAGTTGAAAAGGACAAGCACTTGGAAATATTTTCATATTTTGAGAGTCTGAAAAGAGATTAAAGAGGACTCCAAGGGGGTTCTTTTTCGATGTTTAACAGAGCTCGAAAAAGAGATAAAGGTATGCTCTGTGGTCAAAGTACAATTCATGATCGTGCACGTCAAATTCTGTAAGTTAGCTTTCAATCTGTTCAAAGAAACACCAAACAGATTAAACATACCTATTTCATTGGTAAAAATAGGTAAATACTAAAGTTTACTCATTTAATGATCATGAAACAAACATAAAAACAAGAATTTACCCTGTTATTTTCACCATTTTATATTTACCATCCAGTTTCTGCTCTAACCCTGTTTTTTACCTTGATCTTCATCAGCTGATTATGAGAGATTCTATGGATCATTTCTCGTGCCGTCCAGACAAGGTAGGAGATCTATCCCTCCTCTTTCTTTTCATGTCATTCTTTTACTATTTCATGCAAGTTTTTAGGGTTTTAAGGGGCCCTGGGGTTTGAATTTTTCGCCCTGGGATCAGTGCAGGCTTGCATGTCGAAAATTGTGCTAGGGAGAACCCAGAAAGAAGGCATTCTACACTGTAGTGCAGTGTCTCCTTGCCTGGGTTGCACTGGGCGAGTTTCACAAACTTCTTTCACCGAATTGACCCAAAATTTCTCTAGTTTTTTGCATGAAAACGATCCTAACTAAGCTTATGGTTTGATTTCAGGCTTTCATCAGATCGGAATGTCTATAACTTGGTTAGAAAGAGAGCATGAAGAACAAGACATGGTTTCCCTAAATGATTCAGGTATAGTTAAGGCCCTCAAAAACTGTGGGTTTCTAAAATACTTAAGGTTGTCTAGAATGAGGAAACAATCAGAACTATTGCAGTTCTTAGTTCATGCATGGGATCCGTCAGATCATTATTTTCACATAAGGGACAAATTTTTCCCTATTATGATCGATGATGTCTACTTTCTTACAGTGTTGTCGAGACGTGGTGCCCCCATATCTCTTTCAGGTTCTTCCCATGGAGGCGAGTCAATGAGGGACTATGTTCAATAATTATGTCGGCCAGGTACATAGCCTAGCAAGGACGGAAATATAATCATCAAAGATATCTATGATTTGCCTTTGAGAACAACCCTTTTCACAATCGCAAAGTTGGAAGGCAGTGTGACATTTCATTTGGTGAATAGTTCATATGTGCAATATGCTCTTGAGTGTCTTGAGCCAACTCTAATTGGTGTGAGGCAGTACTTCTTCACTAAAAGAGCAGCTAACAAAGGTAAAGAGAGGTAAGAAAAAGAACTTTAGCTATGGATCACTCTTAATTACTTTTACCTTAGAAAGAATTCCATTGATGCAACCCCAGCATGTAACACTCGGTGTCGTTGGTCCTAAAGATCCACAGATGCAACGGTGGGTCAAATTGATAGCTAGACATGTTGGTCAGTCATCGATTACATTTTCCACTGCATTCTTCAGTTAGCTCGATCTACAACACATTGTCATCAAGGAGCATCCATACTCAGGGATGGATTTTCGTGGAGATCCAGAGTTGAGTCTACTAGTGGGTGCTCAATGAGGTGCTATAGGTAAATTATTTTTGACCAAAATGCTTTTTGATTTTTAAGTTTCTACATGTTTTTGTGTTTTGATGTTCCAAGGCTAAACTAAAATCGTTCTCATGCATGTAGATCTGGGCATTGTTTGAACTATGAGGCACCAACAGGAGGTAGGTGGGCCAGGGCAGAGAAATGTTGGGAGAACAGTTCTCCAGGATTTGGATTGGGCCGAGACACTGGTAGAGTTGCAGGATCATGTAGATAAATTGACCCTTGGTATTCCAGATGTCCGGATCGAGGAGTTACCTATGATGGTGCAACACCATACTATTGGTGTTCCAAGCTGTTGGATGCGGCTCTTACGCATGATAGCTCAGGGTGTGACCTATTATCATGAGCATCACTAGGTCTGCTTAGGATGTTTTTTGCACGCATTTTGAGTTTTTAGGTCAGATGACCAAACATGTCTTAGACACAAAATTTGTAGAAACTTTTAAAACATCTATCTATTTTTACTTTTAGAGTTTATATATATATATATGTGTGTGTGTGTGTGTGCAATCCTATTCAACTAATGAAGTGAACTGAAAAATTTACTTTTACATGTGTTGCAAATGTGTATTTAACACATAGTTTGCTAAGGCGTTGCTTAATGTGTTAAAGGTTCTGGAAATATCGTGATATTGAATGTACTCAAAATGTCTTTCCAAAATACGAACTCTAAGGAACATATGAAGAATTTTTCGATTTCAGACGGTATAAACATTTTTTAGTTGTAGTATGATGAGTTGTGAGTCTAGCTGAACGATGATTCAACGAATGGCAATTGAAATGGCATCAGAGAGAAGTTCGATTAACGCATTATACTCAGCGATATTGTTCGTCGATCGACTAATACAAATCCCTTGAAAACTCACTAACTTGCCACTTGGAGCGAAAATGGCCCATGCTATAGAAGATAGGTTTTGCATACTACAACTAGCACCATAGGCATAACCAACAAATGGTTCCAAAGGTTTCGACATCTGCAACAAATGAAAAGCGGATTACTTAACCACATAAAAACTCTAAAATACACACTAACACACACACATGCAATTAAAGCATATATACAGTGATTTTTACTACACTCAATTAAGCATAGTAACGTTTGAGATACAACCCATTTCGGGGCTGTGACAATGGAATTCAATCATAATCCACCAACTCGTAGGCACGTTTTTCCAAAACACGCTTGACAATATAATGACCCATCCAAAGCGGTTCAAATTTTCCTACTCCTAGTTTATCAGGTTCCTGATCGTAAAGCAAGACCAGGTCTCCTTTTGAGAAAACATGAGGCTTGACATTTCTGTCATATTGTGCCTTGATTCGTTTCTTATGTGCTTCATTAACCAATGTGACTTCATGATGGGTTTCATCCAGATGGATAAGTTCCAAGAAACACGTTTCTTCTTCAGAAGTATCGGGTAATAGGTCAGTTGCGAGTTTGAGAGATGAAATTTCGCATTGTATCGGAAAGATTTCCTCCAAACCATACGCTAAGTGAAAGGGTGTGAATCCATTTGCATTTCTCACTGAGGTTTGATATGCCCACAAGGTAGAGTACAAGATTAAATTCCAATTTTTTTTATGAACCCCTATCATTCTTTGAAGCATTCGCTTCAGGACGTTGTTGATGGCCTCAACTTCTCCATTCGCTTGCGGATAATAAGGAGCAGAACAATCATGTGAAAGTCCTAACTTGGCAGTTAACTCAACCATCATGTGATTGCGAAAATGAAACCCATGATCTGTAACTATAGCCTGTGGTACACCAAACTAGTCAACCACGTGGTTGAAAAAGAAAAGAGAAGCCATCTCACCACTGTTGTTTAATTTTGGCATCGCCTCGGCCCATTCTGTGAAATAGTCAACAACGACTATAATGTACCCATGCCCCCAGATGAGGTGGGGTTACATGTCATGAAGTCAGTGCCCCATTTGGTGAATGGTCCAATAGAGACGAAAGGATGCAATGGTGCAGGTGGTAATATAGCTTTACGGTCATAGATTTGGCATGCGTGACAACTTCTAACAACAATTATGCAATCTTTGAATATGGAAGGCCAGAAGTAACCAACATGGAGTATTCTCTGCACGATAGCATAACCAGATAAGTGTCCACCACAAGCACCTGAATGACAATCATTCAAAAATTTCTTGGCTTCTTCATGAGTGAGGCACCTTCGTAAAATCGTATCGATACCACGACAATAAAGAGTGTCACCAACAATCAGATAATATTTGGCTTGGTATTGGATATGTCGTTGTTGCAAGCGAGAGGTATCAGGCTAGAAAGTTTGGGTCTGGAGATAAATCGGCATATCTCCATACCATGTGTTAGATGACGAATCAAGAACAAAGACTCATCTAGAATTGATGGTTATGATGTTGAATCAATGATATTCGAGGGAAGGTTGCAAAGAAGCTTGGAGAAGACTAGAGATTTCTTTGATTTGGATTTGATGAATTCCAAATAAAACTCCTACAAAATGACGATCCATTTTTAGTATTCCACCCCAACAATTGACGTGACAAAATATAAGTCATTGGGTTGCAATCCGAAATGACAGTGGTCTTTTAGAGCATGATGTAGTGGAGAAATCTCTATACAGCTTGAACAAAATCTAGAGCCAAATTTCGACGTAAGAGTATTTAACTTCTATATCATTGAGATTGTGGCTCAAATAATATATCGAATGTTCAATCCCATCTTCTTCTTGGACTAAAACCATTCCAATGGTTGTATCTACAGTGGCGAGATATAGGAAGTAGTCATTTTGATAATTCACGGAATACATTAATGAGGATCTAATTAGGGTATCTTTAAGAGCATGAAAGGAAGTTTGTGCAACCTGGTCCCAATGGAATGGTATCCCCTTTTTCAATAAACGAGTAAATCCTTTAGCCATTTTAGCATAATTGGGAATGAACCTCCTTAGAAATTTAGCCTTCCCTTGGAGTCTTTGTAACTATAGTAGATTGGAAGGTGGAGGCAAGTCAAGGATTGCTTGAACCTTAAGTGGATCGAGTCGAATTCCCTCCTTAGACACTACGAATCCAAGCAAATGACGATAACCAACACAAAACACACATTTGTGTGGATTGAGTCATATTTTGTAGTGTCAGCATCGTAAAAATATATCTCTCAAATGTTGCGGGTGATCAGACCGCTTTCATGAATGAGCAGGTAAATCATCAAGGTATGGTTGAATAATATGTTTGATGTCATGGAAAAAATAATTCATCACTCTCTGGAATGTTTCCCCCGCTTTCTTCAAACCATGGAAAAATAAAAGAAGTTTTAGATTGGTCCTCTGGGCAAATATTGATCTAATTATAGCCGGAAAAATCATCCATAAATGAGAATATTTCGCATCCGGCACATTCATCAATAATTTGGTCGATAAAGGGAGTAGGATAATTGTCTTTTGGACAAGCCTAATTACTATCCCTATAATTGATGCACACTCGTATTGTCCCTTGTTTCTTCATGACGGGAACAATATTGGAAACCCAATCAATAAGAGGAACAGGGTAAATGAAACCAACATGCAAAAGTTTTTCAACTTCTATTTTAATAGCAGCAGCCTTCTTTGGATTAACCGGATGGAGGCATTGTCACACTGGTTTGAGATCAGGATACATTTTGATTTCAAGTTCAACTATACTAGAGTCAATTCCTGGCATCTCCTTGTATGACCATGCAAATATATCTCGAAATTCACAAAAGAGAGCATGTAAATATCAAGTTCTGATGGAGAACAAGATTTGCCAACATGAATGTTTTCCACAATGTTAGGTTTGGTTGAAATATTGAGAGAAATAGTTTCTTTGATATTTGATATGTTTTGCTCGGAATCTACTGTATCTATGAAAACAGAATTCGAAAGAAAATTGACAACTGAAGGGTGTATCATAGTGTACAAGGCGGCCAACCCGGTTACCTAAGGATGGATAGAAACCTAGTGTTGTCCTCTCATATATACCTGAAAGTACATGGAGGCCCAATCCGTATTAGCGCTGTCTAATGAAAAAACACAAAGTGAGAGCATTCCCATATACTTTACGTATTGTAGCACTGCCCTATATACCTGAAGGTACGTGGACGAGCTTTGATATACTCATGTGCATGGAATGAGGTATCACACTCGGAATGTATCACATACAAGTTAGCGGCAGTTGTTATGTTTTACGATGCTGGAACATGTCTCTAGCCTAGAACCTCTAAGTGTTTTGTGTTAAGTGACAATGCTCCATTAGGTTAATTGATGTTAATTTTAAGTTGATCTTGATTAAGAATTTTCCTTTCAAGGTTCACCACGTGATGTATTTTCAATTCCTAGAATGCAACTAATATGATAAGCACCCTTTTCATTCAATTTTGACAATGAAAACCTTAGCTAGTAGGGATAAAGCAATCAGATTCTTGTAATCAATGAAATTTCCCTAAACTATTAGCACACACAAACACTTTTAATGAAAAATGCAAGTTTTTATTTTCAATTCCCTTAATGTTGTGATGAAAAAAAGGAAACTAATGCACATACAATCAATCAATATTTTTGCAAGAACGAAGACTATACGACAGTTTTGTTTCAAAAGAAATGAAGACTTTTACGACACTTTCTTTTGAACAAAGATTAATCGACTATAAACTAAATTTGACAATGAATTGATAGTGATAAAGAAATCATTTAAGAAACAATAAACAATCAAAGACAAAGTAGGGATAGAAAAGGAAACACAATTTATTTAAGAGACACAAGCATCATTGACCTTTCAGCAAGCAGAAACAGAAGGAAATTTAGCAAAAAATCAACTCAAAGGAGGGATTTTTTTCCTAAGGAGGATCAGTGCAGCCTTGAATGGGAGACAATGCACTTCAGAGCACTGTCCTCAAGCCAAGGGTGCTCTGAAGTGCTATGTCTCTAGACCAAACCTGCGCTGGTGCTAGAGAGGCCATCCTGGGGGCTCACAAGCACAATTTTCACCAAAAAACACTTCAAAAAGGCTGAAAGAAGATCAATGGAAGCAAGTAAGGTCTACTAGAGTGTACTAGGATGAAGGTAAACTACCCGGAATGATGATCGTTCCCCAATGGAGTCGCCAATTTGTTATGAGGAATTTTGCATCTATGGGTAAATACTAATTCCCTAGGTAGGTAGCTATACCTAGAAAAATAGATTTAAAAAGCTTATCCTTTTTCTATAGACGATAAATAAGACAAAGGAATCAAAGGATCTACTTGTTATTTCACTTTCCTTTTGTCTCCTTTGTATGACTCCTGTCACTCCTTCTCAAACTTAACTCGCACAAAAAGTACCTACAGGCATAAACAAAAGACAGAGAACCAATCAAAGCAAGAGATCTATCAACTATAAGTAAATGGAATCAGATACATTTAGACATGTAAACATCATATATCAAGATAAGCATATGGAAAAAGATGTAAACAACTTTATTAGGTAGAAGGAAGAATTACAACCATGAAGTCCAATCCATTGCCACTCTTCCAGCTTGAGTTCCAACCAACATCACATCAATAGCACAACACTCTAGCAGCATAACAATACTTTCTCATAATCTCAATCCTCATACCAATAGTATCTCCTTATAAATTCTCAAAGTCCAGCCCTTCATCACTTAAATGAGTCCTCAATTTATAGGCAAATGGAGGAGGTTTGGTCATAAATGAGGGTATTGAATGGCCTTCCAAACTTAGAGTTAGTTTCCATGGAGGAAGGGATGAGAGAATAGGAGGTTACTTAACTCATTCCCTATCCAATTTTGAGCTCATAGGAGATGATACAGAAGATAATAATATTCCCAGAACCTTATGATGCTTTCGCTCAAAATCAGCCAATGCAGGTCAAAGTGGGCCTAAGTGCTTTGGAAAGCACCCTAACATGGGCCTACCTACACTGAAGCACACTTACTCCTGACCAAGGCTGCGTTGGTCCCTCAAGGAGGCAATTCTGGAAGGCTTTAGGCCAAGAGACTCTCAGGGAAGGAGGCAGTCAAAGTGGTGACTTGTCTAGGGCATGTAGCAACTGAATTAGGGTTTGATGAGCGCTAATGGTACTGGTTTGAATGATGGGAGTGATGTGCCCAAATGGATCTGCAACAATATCACAGTGAGACATTTTCAGACACAGTCTGAAAGTATGCCACTTATGACAAAGAGATGTATTCCATTGTGTAGGCTTATCGACAATGGAAGTGTTACATTTTGGGGAAGGAAACGGTCATCCACACAGACCACCGGCCCTTGCGGTTCATACAGATGCAAGGGAAGTTGCAGAATGATCGCCATAAGAAGTGGTCCACATACTTGCAAAAATTTCATTTGAATATCAAGTATAAGAAGGGAAACATCAATAATTTTGAAGATGTTGAAAAATGTGCAATAAGAAATGCTAAATTTAGAATGTGCTAAAAATAGACCTGCTAAAAATAACATGTCTAAAAATAGTAGTTTGGCCAGTGAGGTCATTGGCCACATTGGGTGAGAGGTGAAACTACTAAAAACAGAAAATTCTAAAAATAGCATTTCTGGGTCCCTTCCTATTTATAGTAGTCCCTAGTCTATGTATAGGAAGTAAAATTAATTTTGGTCTTAACAACAGTTTAAAATATTAATTAATTAATCTCCATGAGTTAATTAATTATGAAAAATTAAACTTGTAGTCTTTGTGAAATCATGCAATTATTTTCTCCCTTGATTTAGAAATTTATCCCTTTATTAAAGGAGATAAGGTTCAGTTCTATAATGGGAGAATCAGTTGACTTAGTTCTAGCTAGTCAAGTCTAGTCAGATTATTTTAACAAGTTGTTAAAATAATAAAATATAGTTTGTTAATGCTTGCATGCATGTGACAACTATTATTTTAGATAACTGAGGATTCACTCATGGATAATTGTTGCATTTCAGTTCTGTCAGAGACCCAGTTGAGATCAGATGTGGGACAATGTACTATCAGATGCGTAACTATTTCTAGTAAGTAGTTTTTGCATGGTTGAGGAACTAGTGTTCTCAAGGAATACGTAGTTGGACCATTGGTTGTTTTTGGTATGTTGGAATTAATAGCATGTTCTTTTTCTATTATTTCCTAAGAAAACTACGTAAGGACCATAGGGAAAGCCTATATAAACAAGGCTTGGGTGGTTCATGAGACATATCTTCATATGTTCATAGTTCATTGAGAACTGAATAGCTTGAGAGCTAATTCTTCTTGTATTCTGAAGAGGATTTCCACTTGATTGATAATACATGGTTGGGGTTTTATGTCAGTGCTTTCCCCTGGATATATCTTGTATTATGTGTGATTAATTCTCTTGATCAGTTATGCATGTTGTTATTAATGTTGCTCATGGTTGATTAAGCTTATGCTAAATTGTTTGTAGAAGTAGATCAAGTGTTTTGCTTTAGTACATTGCATTGCTAGGTTGATCTACAGGTGGGAAATTTCTATATGGTAATAGAGCTAGCTGATTTGTAGAAAAAGTTCTACATGGTATCAAAGCTAGCTAATTTGTAGAAAAATTCTACAAAATTCTACATGGTATCAGAGCACTGGTGATCAAGCAAGAACAATATACTAGTAGGAGAAATTCGAAGTTTATTATTCGGGATATAGATCTCAAGTTCTTATCACATCTGTTTCATCGATGGCGTTCTATGGTTTGAGGCTTGAGTATGCCCTTGATGGCAGCTCAAACTATATATCTTGGAAGGATCGCATGGAGGTACTTTTGGAAGATAATGGCCTTAAGGATTTCATTGATCGAGAAATTCCTAAGCCTACTGACAAGACTGAGCAGGTGGAATGGAGGAAGTGTGTGGCTAGAGTTAGGAGAATTCTCTTGGAGGGAGTGTGAGATCACATTGTCTTGAGCCTCCATGAGAAGGAGACTTTGCATGCAATGTGGAAAACATTGAAAGATTTATATCAAAATAGAAGTGATTAGAGGAAGTTGGCACTGAAGGAAAAACTTGGAAATATCAAGTGTGAAAGGGATGAGACGATCTTTATGTATTTGACCAAGCTCATCACATGCAGGGATGAGCTTGCGAGTTTAGGGGTCATGACATCGGATGAGGATATGGTGAGTCTAGCACTCCTTGGCCTTCCTAAGAGCTGGCATAGCTACCAGGACTCGGTGAATGGAAAGGAGAAAATGCCAATTTTGGAATGACTATGGTCGGATTTGATGCAAGAGGAGATCAGACGGAGCACCAGAGACAGTTCTTCATCCATGCATGATGAGGAGAACTGTGCCTTAGCTAGTAAGGTGAAGAAGGGGAAGGAGAAGGTTTCTCTTCCCGAATCCAGTTCTTCCAATGATGGGAAGAAGGTTGACAAATCGAAAGTGCGATGCTTTCGTTGTCATGAGGTGGGCCATTATGCTGCAAATTGTCCACGACGGAAATCTAAGAAGGGATCTAGGGAAGGATCTGAAGGTGAGGCACTTGCTTCAGAAATTGAGTTGGATTTCACACTCTTCGCATGCATGGTTTCGTCCATGGTGGGAAGTGGTTGGTTTCTTGACAGTGGAGCTTCTTTCCACATGATTGACAACAAGAGTTTGTTCAGTACTTTGGAGGAGAAAGATCTCTAGATACTCATAGTGATGGGTAATGATGAGAAGTATAGTGTCTCAGGTGTAGGCACGATTATTTTTCAGAGGGAGCATGGATCTCGCCTTACCTTGACCGATGTCAAGTATGTACCAAGACTGAAGAGAAACTTGGTGTCGATCGCGATGCTAGAAGACAGAGGCTATGATGTAGTCTTTAGTAAGGGAAAGGTTCTCCTTAGACACATCATCACTAGACAAGTGAAGCAGTTTGGTTCACGGGTCAAGAACTTGTATGCTCTTGAGGTTCAAGATGCATGCAAAGCCTTGAGTAGCAAGGAAACTGATGGAGACTTGGTGGTTGAGAGGGAGAGTATATTACCTCTCAACATGTAGAGCCAGAAGAAGTCTTAAACGATTGTGGAGGAGCCACGATTGGTGCAACAACTTCAGGAGGTTGTGGAGCAACCACAATAGGGGAAGATGAGAGAAGATCGAGTAGAGACATCTACTGATGCAGAGACCTCCAGTAGGGGTAAACTTCGAGCTAGGTGGGGCGATATAGAGTGATCGTCCCAAGGAGGAGGGGCAGGATCCTTGAGGTATCCAACCTCTTGGATGAGACCTTGCTATAGGAGCCCCGATGTGGAGTAGCAGGAACTGACTGATTGGGTAGAGATAGATGCGGATAGAGCAACAGAGAGAGCGACAGTGCAAGGAATCCCAGGACAGTGCATAGCTAGCAGGCTGCAGCAATGCAAGAGGCACAAGTGTTTTGCACAGTGCTAGGTGGCACAGAGAGGTGTGCAATAGTGCAAGATGCATGGAGATGTTGCAATAGCGCAGATTTCAGAGAGGGAGCACTTTTTAGCAGCAAGTAGAGCTTCAACATCAGAGTATGTTCCTAGCCCAATAGAGTGGTCAGTTGGGAGTGTTTTTGTTCCAAGTGTTGTTGGAGCAAGTGGACCGGGTAGATGTGTTGCATATAGAACATTCCAAAGTTACAGGATCGGGTTCGAGAGAAAGCCTTTCTTGTTGATAGGGAGTGTTGAAAAATGTGCAACAAGAAATGTTAAATTTAGAATGTGCTAAAAATAGAATTGTTAAAAATAGCATGTCTAAAAATAGCAATTTGGCTAGTGAGGTCATTGGCCACATTAGGTGAGAGGTGAAACTGCTAAAAATGGAAAGTTCTAAAAATAACATTTCTGGGTCCCTTCCTATTTATAGCAGTCCCTAGTCTATCTATAGGAAGTAAAATTAATTTTGGTCTTAAC
>APFE030819583.1:58183-89890 GCA_000404065.3 Pinus taeda | reverse complement strand
TTTGGTCTTAACAGCAGTTTAAAACATTAATTAATTAATCTCCATGAGTTAATTAGTTATGGAAAATTAAACTTGAAGTCTTTGTGAGATCATGCAATTATTTTCTCCCTTGATTTAGGAATTTATCCCTTAATTAAAGGAGATAAGGTTCAGTTCTATAATGAGAGAATCAGTTGACTTAGTTCTAACTAGTCAAGTCCAGTTAGATTATTTTAACAAGTTGTTAAAATAATAAAATATAGTTTGTTAATGCTTGCATGCATGTGACACCTATTATTTTAGATAACTAAGGATTCACTCATGGATAACTGTTGCATGTCAGTTTTGTCTGAGACCCAGTTGAGATCAGATGTGGGACAATGTACTATTAGATGCTTAACTATTCCTAGTAAGTAGTTTTTGCATGGTTGAGGAACTAGTATTCTCAAGGAATACGTAGTTGGACCATTGGTTGTTTTTGGTATGTTGGAATTAATAGCATTTGCTTTGGCTATTATTTCCTAAGAAAACTACGTAAGGACCATAGGAAAAGCCTATATAAATAGGGCTTGGGTGGTTCATGAGACATATCTTCATATCTTCATAGTTCATTGAGAACTGAATAGCTTGAGAGCTACTTCTTCTTGTATTGGGAAGAGGATTTCCACTTGATAGATAATACATGGTTGGGGTTTTATGCTGGTGCTTTCCCCTGGATATATCTTGTATTATGTGTGATTAATTCTCTTGATCAATTATGCATGTTCTTATTGATGTTTCTCATGGTTGATTAAGCTTCCGCTAAATTATTTGTAGAAGTAGATCAAGTGTTTTGCTTTAGTACATTGCATTACTAGGTTGATCTACAGGTGGGAAATTTCTACATGGTAATAGAGCTAGCTGATTTGTAGAAAAAGTTCTGCATGGTATCAGAGCTAGCTGATTTGTAGAAAAATTCTACAAAATTCTACATGGTATTAGAGCTAGCTAATTTGTAGAAAAGTTTTACAAAATTCTATAGAACACTGCCTCAGCCGACCACAGATCATAACATTAACCACCATGCTCAACTCTTGAGGGAACGAGACTTCTGATTGGCCACTTCTCTAGAAAAGCAACCCAAAATTCGGCCACACATACTAGATGCACTTGGAGGGTCAGCAAGTTCCATATTTTCACCTCCAGGATGCCCTATTATGCCACCTAGGACACCTTTGTGTTCCTTCAATAGAGCGTGCCAAGATGATTTAGGAAGCACACTACAGTAGAGCCGCTAGGCATTTCGGGGTCGAGAAAATGGTGGCAGTACTGCAGAAGTATTTCTATTGGCTGAATCTTTGACAGGATGTTGGGAAGTACATCAGATCCTGCACTTTCTGTGCCATTGCCAAACTGACCATCAAGAATCAAGGCCTCTATACTTCGTTTCCTAACCCTAGTTGACCTTGGGAATCCATATCCATGGATTACATGTCGGGCATTCCTTCTACTAAGCATGGAAACGACTGTGTTTTTGTAATCGTCAACAGATTCTCAAAGATGGCCATTATGGCGGCCTGCAAGAAGGATATCACAACAGAAGCCACTGCTAAACTCTTTTTTGAACAAGTGTGGGTACACTTTGGGATCCCATAATCTATCATCTCAAATCGGGACAACAGGTTCCTTAGTACATTTTGGTCTAGTCTTTGGTCGATGCTGGACACCAAGCTCACTAAGTCCACAACTTTCTATCCCCAAACTGATGGCCATATAGAGGTCATCAACATGATGATTGTACACATTTTGTGCATGTACAACTCAAGGGATCCATGCATATGGGATGAGAGCCTCCCCTATGTCCAACATAGCTATAACCGGGCTCTCCACAGCTTGATTGGCCACAACCCTTTTCAGGTGGGCTTGGAATTCCTGCCACTATGTCCCATTGATGTGGCCATGACATTTGTAGCTACTCATGCAGATTCGGCTCATGCCCAGTCCGAAACTGATAAGGAAAATAGCTTCATTGAGCACATCCAACATATCCGCCAGTAGGTCCACGACATTCTGGAGAAGTCAAATGCCAAGTAAAAGCAGCGACATGATCAACATCGGGATCCACGCAAGTTTTAGGTGGGCTACCAAGTCTGGTTGCATTTGCAAAAGGAACGCCTTACCAGAGCCTATCGGAAACTCGAAGCACTCCGATATGGTCCTTACACCATTACCAAGGTTGTGGGAGACAATGCATTTGAGCTAAGCATTCCCCCATTCCTTGGCCTGCACCCAGTGTTCAATGTGGACCGCCTTCAACCATACTTCCCACCATTGCTAGACACATCAGACATTGCAGAACAACTCATGCCTACAGAGTTAAATCCAGATTGCATGGAACAAGCCACAACTAATCGGATCATGGACACATGGATCAAGAACACTCGACAGAAAAGGATCCAACTATATCAAGTTTTCAAAGTAGGCTAACTCCTTCACTAGGGTAAGTGGCTCACCAGGGACCAAGTTCAGCAGAAGTTTCCTCATCTCATGGAGGAACTCAACACAATGGGGTCCATTGCTTCCTAATGGGGGAGGAATGATCCAGGTGGATAATGCTGGCCACCTGCCTATTCCACTTAGACCCCCAACACTGTCTCTTTCAGTTTTTTGATTTCCTTAATTGTAGCATAGTTTACTATTTTTGGTAGTTTTTCGGGTCCTAAACTTTCGGAGCCGTTTTGAAGCCCTAAACGACATTTTTAGAGAAAACAGAGAGACTGAAAACATTCCTAATTTAGCTTTCCAATTTTCTTTTGGCCTTCTCTTTGAGATCTTCGAAATGTGGTATTATGATAGCCAAACAGAGATCTTATGCCAAAGTTATGATCCCGGGAAGTTGATGTACCAATCTACCCAAACGGGGCCCACAGTTTTGGCGCTTCATCTCCTAGGGTTAGGTTTTTTGATGTTTAGGGTTTTCCATTATTTCTCAATAATAAATAGATCTTTAAGCCTCATTGTAACACAGTTCAGAGACATGTAGCCACCACATCTCTTCTCAGAGATAAGCTAGCATTGCCCGGGATAGTCTTATTTCCATTCTGTTTGTAAGCATATTTTAGTATTTGATATTAATGAAATGAAGTGTTATTTCTACTGCATCTTTGTATTTATGGTTATATTTTTAATTTGTTGTGTTCTTGTTTAAATCTGGATCACCTCCTCTTTGATGTGTACATGATGGTATCTGGATCTCAAGTCGATCTTCGAGAACACTGTTGCTCCCTTTAGCGGATCGAATAAGTCATCAATCCTCAACAACAAATACCTGCTCTTGTAGTCACTTTGTTCAACTTCCTGTAATCAATGCATAATCTGAATGTACCATCTTTCTTTTTCACAAACAATACTGGTGCACCCCATGGTGATACACTTGGCTTAATGTATCCCTTGTCAAACATTTCCTTCAGCTACAATTTTAACTCAACCAACTCAAGTGTGCTCATCTTGTAAGGTGCTTTTGATGTTGGAGTTGCCCTTTGCACTAACTGAATAGAAAAGTATACCTCCTTATGAGGTGGAAAATTTTTAATGTCCTCAGGAAATACATCCTTGAACCACTGTAAAATTGGGTACCTTCTCAATACATCTATACCCTCAACTTCCTTACCCTTATAACTAGAAATTTGCATTGCAAATAACTTGGACCCTTTGCTATGACTACACTTTGCTTGCATAACTGTCACCATCCTAATTGATGTAGCTTTATTCTTACCCTGTAAGACTCTTGGTTCCCCATTATCATTGACCCACTCAATGGATTTATTATAACAGTCTACCTTGGTTATATGAAGATACAACCAGTCCATGCCCAATAACATATTGTATGAACTCAATGGTAATACATTCAAATGTGTTGCGGAAGGAATACCATTCAAATCAAATGTACAAGTTCTTACTTAATGATGAACTTGTTTCTTTGTCCTATAGCCAACTGTACTAACCAAGACTCTACATGCAACTCCTTCCTTAAACCACAATTTTCCACCAAGCCAGGACTAGCATAGCTATAATTAGATCCAGGGTCAATCAAAATAGAAATAACTTGATGACAAAGTTTACCGTCCATCTAAATGATAGATGCCCGATGATATGCCTTTTTGTTATCCAATGCTGCATAGATACGTAAAATGCTCTGATCAACATCCCCAATAATCTGTGCCTCTTGTGCACTATATAGCTGAGGTCTACCACCCTCATTCTATGGGCAATCTCTCCTTCAATGATTCTTACCACAAATCCAACACTCTATAGGCTTCCAGACTATCTTCTTTTTCTTTTCTCCTGATCGGAATCCCTATCCTCTATATGATACATTGAACTTATTAGGTGGTGTGAAATTCTCCTTTTTACCTGTATCCCGAGGTTTACTCTATTTCTGTCCCACTTGCCTTTGTTCTTTGCATTACCTCTCCAGTTTGGCTTAGTCTCGATTCTGCGCTTCAATTGTTTTTAGCAATGCCTTAGCTTCCAAATGGCCTCCTCCAATGTTTTAGGCTCATCGAACTCAATTCTATCTTTAAATGCAACTAGTAACCCACTAATGAAACTCTAAATCTTGGTCTTTTCCTCTGTGAGATAAGGTACATACCTCAGTAACTTCAAGAACCTGCTAGTGTACTCATCATTTGTCATGGAACCCATTTTTAGCTCGTAAAATTCTTTTACTTTGTCATCAAAGTATCTCTCTCACAAGTACTTCTTCTTGAATAGCCGCTCAAACTCACTCAAATTCAAATCCTCGTCATGAATGCATTTGACATTCTTCACATCTTCCAACCAAATGCTTGTTTTACCTTTGAGACTGAATGTGACCACTCTAGCTTTCATGTTCTCTAAATAGTCATGCAACCTGAAGAATTTTCCGCATGCCAAGCAACCATACCTCTGCATCCTGTGGTTTCTTCATCTCTCCCTCAAATGTTGGTGGCTTTGCTTTCATAAACTCATTTAGCAAGTATCCCTTATCACTCCTCTTGTAAGGATGATACCGATGATGATCATGGTGCTTATTTGAATCAGAACTAAAATCATACCTGTGTCTATCCCTTCTCCTATCTGGAGTGTCCAACCATATGCCATCTCTAATTGTGTCATCTTTGTTTGATCTGTGACGACCATGCGACCGACTACCATATGCCCCATTAGTTCTATCCTCCTACTCATAACTGATCCAATGTGGTCCCTGTCGCAACAAATATGACAAACTATGAAGTATTACAACATTTACCTCTGTTTGTTTCTGTTGTGCCTATATGATTCTATCATTATCTTCCTTACAACTCCTTATGTCTTCCTTTAAGCTTCTCAGTGTCACTGCCAAATCAGAAGGGTTCCCAACACCATACTTCTCTTCGGATTCATAGGGAGAGTCTTTATAGTCAACCATCTTGCTAGCCATTTGATATTTCTTCTTGCGAGGTATATCATGTCAGCTAAACCAAATCACAATAAACCAACGTACCTTAGTATAGCTAGGGGAGGATACCTTGTCTGTAATATCAAAAAATCAGTGTGATACATGTATAACATAATCATGATAGCATATAGAAACATAAAACATAAACATATTACCATGCAATCATCATTCTAGCTAGGGTCCAGTCATCAATGCATGACCTCAATAACAATGCATACCACAACCTCATGCATGACAACCACCATCATTATGTCACTATACACTTGAGCACATGTAACCATGAACATGCATAAGCGATGCATAACCATCCACACATATGCATAAACACAATGTATGATCAGGCATGAATGAACAATACTTGAAAACAAACCTGCAAGAATGGTACATGCAACCAAGCATACAAGAATGTAACCAAACATGCAAGAATATTACCAAGCATACTGCAACGATACATGTAGGTGACATAAATCGACATGTAACCAGTCATACGCTCACGAAGATGCATTCCATAATAACACCTCAAATTTCACATGATGACAACACTACGACCATGAACAACATCATGCCAATGCAACAAGCACATGGAATGCAAGGGTGAGAGATACAAATGCAACTAACATGCATGCATGACCAACACATAGCCCATCCAGTCTGAGTGGTGAACCATGCTCTGATAGCACTTGTAACACCCTCCTCCCACATCTACCCAAGAAACCAGCTATTTGGGGTAAACATGTGACGAGAGGACACTATGATATGATTGGACCTCCTAAGTCATGTTAAGGAGGTGGAACGGATAGAAACACACCATACAAACATTAATCATTAGCTACAAGACCCTTAGGAACCAATCCAATACTTTAGACAGCTTGCCTTGGGGTCCCACTGAGCTTTTGGACAATTTAAGGCTCAGTCGCTCCCATGCTATAGGCATGAGTGCGACTAGCAACCCAAAGTCGCTCTCACAGGCTTACCTGCTAGCAACTAGAGACCAAAACTGTCAGTGTTATGCTAGTGACTCTAGGATTTTGAGCCACTTTTTCAAGCCTAGAGCCAAGGTCACTGCCCATAATTGAAACATCTCTTCATATCAGTAAAATAGCATGGAAATGACAGTACTAAAGAAAATACTTGTTCAATACCTTGACGGGACCCCTACTAGCCATAATAGGCATTTCATCAAACATATTGCAAATGTGTAATCTATAGGTGTAATTAACAGTTCTGAGCATAGGGGTCTCATACTTAGTTGATAATCGCTAAGAACCACTGATGCCTCAACACATCAACTACCATTCCATCCATTAGGTCATAGATACATTGATCATTCAATTACAAGTAAAAACACGATGAGAGCCACATATGGTTGTTGTCATAAAACACATACATAACCAGCATAATATCAACATAAATACCTATGAAAGTGCAGTCATATAGACCACATATAACCCATCAAAATGCTCATATAAATACAAGGAGAAATACCCTTTCATTAATGATGCAAAATCCAAACCCGGGATGGGACTTCCATGTTCCATCCGACCATAGAATGGCTGAGCCAAATCTCTTTTCATCCATTCACCCCCATGCCATATTCCAAGCATGAATGTGGGATCTCATAGAACACATCAATCAAAATTCATCCAGGGCTTCCAGAGACCATCTGCCTCAACCCATCAAACAATTATTCCACTTCACGATCAAACATCACAAAACCATTATCAGATTGGTCTCCATCCAAGCCTTCCAGGGCTTCCAGAGCGTTTGTTCCAACCAAGGCTTCCAAGACTAGTAACTCAACCCAAGCTCAAGAAACATGAGAACTAACCAAAAATGAATAATGAAAGTAAACCCACAATTACCATGGCTATCTAGGAACTAACAAAGCTAGGCAATCCACTAACAATCTAGGAAATCCTCCATGCCAATGACAGATCACAACCAAGAAACCACACGCATGTGCCATGCATGCCAAAACTGGTGAAGGAAACATACATGCAACTCGGTACCTACAAGCAAATTTGATGTAGTTTTTGATCTTGATGCCTTCTTGCACTTTCCTGCTCTTCCTTTACCTTCTTGCTCCAAGAGTCCAAGTATGCCACACCCACCAAGAGTGCTCCAAGAAAACTCTAAGTCTCCAAGAGTATGTGTGAGGGAGACAGAATAATGAGAGAGCTCCAAAACTGAACTGACAAAAGGTTAGCAACTGATCCTTTGAAGCCCTTTTATGAATGAGGCCTCTATTTTCTTCATTTTCTATTATTTTCCTTCAATTTCCTTCTCACATGCAACCTGTGACCTTTCACCTCCCTTTCCTCCTAATTTCCATTATTTTCATAAATAATTGTGCCAAAAATGCCCTTTTGTCTTTCCAAAGCCTTAGCCATAATTTTCCTTTGCCAATTTCTTTAGCCATAACCAATCACAAGTGATCCCCATCACTAGGATTTTGCACAACATTCAGCTTGGAATAAGTGTCCCATCATTTGTGGTTATTGTTTTGCCTTTATTTGCATTTATTACATGGAATTTTCACTAGGGTTGTTACAATCGACAAGACTAAAGTCATGATCATTGAATCCAAAAATATCACCCATGGTAGTTTCGTTTATAATAACCAGTGCTTAGAGCAGGTTTCTTCTTATAAATATTTGGGTATTAACTTTCCTCATCAAGTCAACTTGAATTATAACATCGAGAAAATGATTATTGGAGGTTGAAAAGCTTATTATGAGCTTGAAACAACTGTAAGTCAGTTGATCTTTGCATTTGGAGTAAAAAGAGGTTCCTCTTTGAGACTCTTGTTACCCATGTTGTCTTATATGAATTTGAAGTTTGGGGTTGCAGTATATCTAGAGAGTCATGGAGGAAAATTGAGATGATTTAAAATCAATTCATAACCTACAACCTAAAGATCAAGGGAAATACTCCCTATCCTATCCTCTTGATCGAAGCTGGTTTGTCCCCCATTGAAAGTACGACTATGTTTAGATATATGATGTATAAGAAGAAGCTTTACAACATGGAATCCAAGAGGCTCCCAAAAATTGCTTCTAACTTTATTCAAAACCACCACCTTTGCCTCAAGCATGGTGACATAAGGATGCCCAGTATTGGCTCAACCATTGGGGAATTAAGGAGGAGATCATTATGGGAAGTAAAGATAGTGCCAACGATACTATTACCACCAATTTTAAGGACACACTGTGGTAGGATAAGGAGCTAGAGGGTAAAAGGAAGCTAAAATACTATAAGGTGGTGATCAACCCCACCCTTGATAACCAGAGTTATCTCTTTGTGTTGACCAACACTAAGAAAAAAATGAACATCACTAAGATAAGAACTAATTCTCATGAGCTTCGAAGTGAAGCCAGGCAGTGGTCTACTCCCAAGACTCCCTGGAATGATAGAATCTGTCAGATTTGCGATACTAAGAAGGTGGAAGATGAAAAACACTTCCTTTTAGAGTGCGCGACTCTTACTCACATCCGCTCTCTATTCCCTAACATCTGTCACACTCCAACTATAGCGATCTTGGAGAGCTTCTTTCGCTTCTCTTTGATCATAGAAACAAGATTTTGAAAAATCGCACTTAGATTCTTTTTCTTTTCTTGAGGTCACATGAACCTCATTGGTTTTTGTGGACGTTAATCATCATCATTAAAATATTCAAATTCCTAATAATTATCTATATTTTGAATTTCTTTAAAATAAAATCATTTAATCTAATCTAATCTAATCTAATCTAATCTAATCTAATCATATATATATTAAAAGATGTTCAAAATTAATTTCATTAAATAAATTTAATTTTGATTAATTGGTTGAAACTAAATTTAGTTAAATAATATTAATATCCCTCTAATTTAAGTGAAAGGTGGAAATTTTACATTTTAAAATATATATGAAAAGAAAAAACAACCATAAATAAATATAAACATTATTTTAATTAAAACTAAATCTAAATATAAATATATAAAATTATTTCAATTAAATTGATATAAGAATTTAAATGACTTTGAAATAACTACAAATCCCCTAAGCTATGCTGCTTATTATTATTATTAAAAATATATCAAAAATGATAGTGAAGATTACTTCACTTATTGATAAATTTCGTCAAAGTAAACAAAATAATATTTTTTAACTCCATGAACTCATGCAGGCGTGACCCCATTTTTCCAGATGGGGAGACGATGAATTGATTGTGGGGTTTCTGTATTCCGCCCAGTCATCAACTACATCTCTCAAATCAATAAGCTTCGCCTTCAAGCCTCTACAGCAATTTGCGTGCATGGTGTAAACATCGTTCAAGTCTTGGCTCCTCTCGCAGAAACCCCCAAAGTATTTGGTGTCCAGGAAAATAAATTTCATTCTCCTTCGAGCAAATTCCCTTCTGCGCTTCAGAATATTTAAGACATCCTGCTCTTTCCAGCCCGGGAAAAAGCGCCTTGACAGATACCAGTATCTGTAGAAATTGATGGTTCGTTCATTGGAACGCACGTACATGAACCCAGTGTTGGCTGAGTTCTTCAAATCAAAAGGGTTACCATTGTATATGTCACATGTCATCTGGATGTCTGCATCTTCCACCAGCTTTTCCCAGGGATTTCGCAGCCACAAAATGTCAGCGTCCTGCAGATCAAAATAAAGCAAACCCCATTAAAAAAATTATCTCATTAAACAACCCCATTTAAAAAATCCCAAAACCTTTGAAGGCAGGGTTGAACTCTGAGCAGAATCAATCTTAATCTTATGTTCCAATGAGATTTTGGGTCGGTATGGAGAACTTAAAATCCTGTAGAGCATGGTTTCAAATCAAGAAGAAACCATAGTCAAAGTGAAATTAAATTTTGAACCACTCTGATCCATCTGCTTTCTGAACTTCAGGTATGGTAAACCATGAGCAGAACCATAAGCAAAGTAGAATTATGAGTACAACCAATTTGGCCTTGAGCGATGAGATCTTTATGTTTCAGGGGATGTCAGAACCTGGACAGAACATAATCAAAGTTGAATAGGAGTATAAAAGTGATCTCAGGCCATCACTGGAAATAAGTGGGTTTTGCATGATGAGATATTACAGGGACAAAGGGCTAAATTTAACCCAGAGAATCAGATAGATCAGAATTTTTCATGGAACACCAGACGACCATCCGAGTGGGAACTTGACAACTCGGCAGAATATATTCCAGTCCCTGCGATATGGGCTGTTGGAGAAAGTATGACTGGAGGTCCTCCGAAAAGGAATCAGAGGAATCCAGGTTGATCCGTTAGAATGGAAACCTCAGGTTGATCTGTACATTTAGGTAAATCTTAAAAAAAAAAATTCATGTTCAAGAATTATTTTCCTCAAAGGCTTAAGCATCAAATTGATTTAATTTTGAGGTACATGAACTTAACACTCACTGTAGATTCAATTATTTCCGCTAGCTGTTTGGAATGAAAGAAACAAAAAAAATACATTTGGCAGCCTGTCAATAAGGCATCCAAAGTATAAAAACCTTTGTTAACTGACAAGTAATGACTCCAGAAAAGGGTTTTGGGGTTGAATTTTATTTTATCAGTTGCGTACTGATGTTTTTCTAAAACTAAAAAGAATTATGTTAAAGAATTATTTAATTATTTTGTATAACACTCGTGGGATTATTGCAAATCTATTCCAAACACCAAAATTTTTATAAATCCATTACAAAAACTCAAAAATTATCGAAACACCACAATTCCTATAAATCCATTACAAAGACTCAAAAATTATTGAACCGCTTAAACCTAACTTTAACTTTCACTGGAAATTCAATTATTTACACTTAACTTTCCCTGGAGATTCAATTATTTACACCAGCTTTTTAGAATGAAAGAAAAAAAAACCATTTGTCAGCCTGCCAACTTTCACTGGAGATTCAATTATTTGCACCAGCTGTTTGGAATGAAAGGAAAAAAAAAACCATTTGGCAGCCTGCCAATCAGAGCATCCAAAGTATAAAAACCCTTTGTTCAATGTTAACTGACAAGTAAATGATTACATGAAGGGTTTTGGAGTTGAATTTTATTTGATTGTAAATTCTTGGGAACATTTTGAAATTCTACTCAAGACAATTTATTTGATGGGTTTTTAAATTCTTAACTATCATCCCTGGAATCAGACAACGCAATGCCTTTGAAGAATAAATTTTGATAGGTGGTCTTGCCTCTGTTCCTATCCTTTAAATTCCAAGCATTCTTTAAATACTTACCGAAAAAACAATATTATAACCGCGCTCCAAAATTTCTGCCAAGAAGCCAAGCCTTCTCCACATCATCTTCAAGTAATCTTCAGACATGAACAGTTTCTCTGCAGAGAAATCAACATCCCTTGTCTTCAGAGAGTAGCAGTGTGGATGGATTTGGAGACAACGGTTGTAGGCCTTTGCATCCAAAGCAACAATGAGCAAATTGTTCAGCAAATCCTGTGTCCCTTCACCCACATGGAAGCTCTCCAGGAAGAGATCAATCATGGTATTCGTTTCAGCCCAGGCCCCATTCAATGCCGTGATTATTAGTGTCCTGTTCGCATTAGCTGTTTTCGTCAAAACTGTGTCTAATTCATCTCGAGGTGGACGCGAAGGGGCAGGGGCAGGAGCTGGGGCAGGCGCCATTAAAATCTTGTGTACGCAACAAACACAAAAGTTTAAAAACATGATGCACTGAATTTGTTATGTGCTGAAATATCAGACAAGAAGTAGTAATTAATTACCAGAGGCGTTCTTTTAGCGGATTCCATGTAAATCTCCGAGTCTCCTGTAAGTGTGCGCGAAAAGAAATTGGAAAGAGCAGAGAAGGGGCTATTGGCGTTTGTAGCGTTCTGCAAGAGAGTCGATAATGCTAATGCGACCCCTGCAACGCAAAGCAGGATGAGGAACACCCTCCTGATTACATGCTTGGGGGCCATCGTGGTTTCTGCTCATTCACTTATGCAGGAATTCACTCACCCCTTGATTTATGTTCAAGCGATAACCTTCCAGACATGATTGACAAGTAATCTCTGTATGCACAGATTTCCAATTAATTTCCAAGTTAATAGAGACTCGAACTCGCGACATTCACGACCTTCGCCAATGGGATAGATAATATCCTGTTCACGTCACGATGGTTGAAATTGAACACCCAAGCACGGGAATTACAAATTTCTACACTATGGTTGTAGTTAGGTGAGGATATTCAATTTTGGTGATCGAACTCACACAGAGGGTGACCGCTCCTCACAGCTCGCGCTATTTTTCTGCTTAAATCCTCCCTCAGCAACTCGCTCTGTTACTGCTTTTGCTTTCCACAACTAAAATTAGGGAAAAGTATTACCTCGATGGTTTGTCATTTCGTTAAATTTGAATTTATAATTTAGTACAATTATAGTTAATTTAAGACATATAATCTTGTAATTAATCAGGACTATAAAAAGTGATGACTTTTCTTTGCTTTCTTTTTTTTCAAAAATTAGTTTTTGGTGTCGTTATTTTCTCAAACTCTACCCAACGAAGAAAAATCCTCAAGATACAAAAGAATTCAGAGAAACAAAAGACAAGCTACCAATTACCAGCACCTAAGTAATCTTGCCCCACATGTAAATTAAAGTGAGTTTACTGCTTACTTGATTAAGACATGACAAAAGTTTATCAGATTTATTCAAACATGTGAATTGAAGTGAGTCCTGTAAGTTTTACAAGGGTTGATTTCAACAATGTTGAATTATTCAAGCATGTGAATTGAAGTGAGTCCTGTAAGTTTTATAAGGGTCGATTACAACAATCTTGATTTATTCAAACATGTGAATTGAAGTGAGACCTGGTTGATTGCAACCATCTTGATTTATTCAAACATGTGAATTGAAGTGAGTCCTGTAAGTTTTATAAGGGTTAATTGCAACCATCTTGATTTATTCAAACATGTGAATTGAAGTGAGTCCTGCAGTGAGTCCTGTAAGTTTTATAAGGGTTGATTGCAACCATTTTGATTTATTCAAACATGTGAATTGAAGTGGGTCTGTAAGTTTTATAAGGGTTGATTACAACAATCTTGAATAACTGATGAAGGCCAAATCAACATTCATTACATCGGACCCAATAAGCAGATCATTTGATTACTCAGACTAGACTTACCAACCACCACAATTAGGTTTGAAATATTACCTCAGGTTCCTTGTTCACGCGCTTTGAATCAATTAGATATTTTCCAAAATGATACATCACACAAAGCTTAAACAAATTAAATCATTTGGCAATGCCATTTTCACCATGACCCAATTATTAAACTTCAAGGATAGCAAGGGTTATTAAAATTCAAGGATAGCAAGTGATAGATAAGTATTTGATTCATACCTAAGATTTCTTTTAGGTATACATCCATGTGCTGACAATGAAATTCATAGGTGCAAGTTTGGAAACAAACCAGTCAGCATTAAATAACTTTGTGATGCTTTGTAACGCTGTAGGTGAATGTCAAATCATCAAATCAAATTTGGACCAGAATTGGGATTACCATGGAGCGTAGATTACACCAAGTGCTTGTAATTGGGCAAGTTATAACTATGTTTAGCATGAATGATATTGATGAACCATTTATATTTGAAAAATACACCGAATATTGTTCAAGAAAGTTAAGCATGAACAATTCTAATCAATTTATTAGCAGCAGAATTTTGGTTTTGTTGATGGTGAATGGAAATTTAGATCACAAACCATTCAAACTCTAAATATGCCTTAGAAAGTCTACATATATACGTGCCAGCAACAGGGGTTGATGTATGTACCGGATTCATCACCAACTCCCTTTCACAATGTAAATGTTGCAGCCATGACCAAACATATCCAGAATCCCAAGGGAGATAACAACTAGAAATATAATGAATTTAATTTATTGTCACACAAATATCAGATTGTAAATTCTGCATAATATTTTTCCCAATTCAATTTCATGCCATAAGAATGATGTCCTCTCAGGATTTCAAGGGGGGTGAGCAATGCCAACTTGTAAATGAAAGAGAGAGGCAAGTAAGTCACTGCAATAACAGTCAACAATATGAAATACTACCAAATCATATAGTATAAGAAATAATTCACCTCCACCCGGTTTATTACTTCTAGATTATATTGTAAACAAAATAATCCAAATTTGTGACATTGTTACAGCAGAGATGAAATTATGGTTTTTTCAATAAATAAAAACATCGAAGTGATTTAGTTTCTGATTCTCTTAACCATATCCCTGTCATCACTCTAAAACGTAGATCAAATAGTCATTCAAAAAGTCCATTAAAACCCTCATAAAACATAAAGCTAACCCATGAATAGGTTACATAATTTACTGGATCTTTTAAACTTGAAAAGTACATCGTTTAAGCCCCTTGAGTCCATGACAGATGAAGTGTGATCGTTTATGTATTCAACCTTTTATTTAAATGATATTTATTCCATATGTTTAAGACTTACCAGAGTCAATAATCCAATGTTGTCTGCATATTTAGATTTCAAGCATTCAAGCTTTAGGACACTATTATTTATCATGATTGCTTGGTATCCAACCAGGCATGGCATGGTATTGAATCTATGTAAGAATTTGTTTAAAAAATAAACTAATTTGATATGAGTAAGGAATGGAAATTTATTTTAAAGATTAGAAACTTTGATAAATCTCATTCGTCTATAATATGCCATTTGTAAAATGTTTTACAATATTTTGTAAAAATGTTCAAATTTATAATAATTTTATATGTACTTTATATAAAATTTTGGTGATTTTTAATGTGAAATAATTATATACTATAGAATTTGGGCGAATGATTTTTAGAAAAAAATGGAAATTAGTGAACAATTTTTTTTGGAAAGAGCATGGAAAATTAACTGACCTCCAAATATTAGCCCCTAAAATTTTCAAAAAATGGAAATTAACGAACTTTTTTTGGAAAGAGCATGGAAAATTAGCCCACCTTCAAATATCAGCCCCTAAAAGTTTCCCTAGACATCAGGATGTTTCATAATATCCATTTGCAAATAATTCCAAGTCTTGTAAATTTGGAGAGTAGTATAATAAGAACTTGAAATAAATAGCATGGATGTAAAAAATAAAAACATTAAAATCTAAGTTGCAGATAACAGAAATAAAAGAGAAAAAGTTCAAGGAGATGTTTGAGAAAGAAAGAGAAACTCGATGCTACCATTGGGCATGGAGTCTACGCCATCCCCTTAGTAGATGCCCTTTCTCTTGATTGTTGAAATCTCATACATTTTCCCTCAAAACAATGATTTAGGGAAGCTAGGCCGTACAAAATTCAAAGAGAGGCTAAACTAATTCTATATCTAGCCTATGTATTGCAGATTTGATTGATTAAAGCATACGTCTAAGATAAGAATTTAAAACCCCATTTTTTTTTTTTTTTGTGAATTTAAATTGTATTACCTCAAAATTTCTTCATACACTAGTAAAAATATCATTGTTCACGCTATGTTCGGTCTCACTCTACCTCCATGGAAATCACATTTATTGACTAGTGACAAGAGTTCATATGATAACAACTAATACTGAGAAACTTATGACAACTACCATAGACTGGACTATAGAAAGTAAAAAACAACCACTGAGTAGCAAAGCCTAACATCAAGAGTTAGATGAAGTAGCTAGGGCTGGCACTTGGGCACTTGTTCCAGCGAGTGTAGGAGGTTTCAATTAACAATGTATATGTCTTTCAATGTGAGCAAGTTGAGCATCTAAAATAGCAAGACAAGAGCGTTGATAATGTTGCACCCACTTGAATTCATTTAGAGAAGAGATTATATGATTGTGATCTTCATGTTTCTCCTACAGGACCCTGCACAAGAATGTCTTCATCTGCCAATGAAGGGTGATGGCTTTTAGGTATTGGCTTCGTCTTCCCCTAGTGTGTCCAAGGTCAAGAACCCAATTGGATACCTCAGCTTGAAATTCTGAATAAAAAAAGGGTTGTTGGTCATTGGTAGTCAAGACTTCAAGTTGGCATATTTCCTCTTGAATTTTAGGGGGAGCGGCAGAGTGGAAAATGGTTGCAGCATCCTAGACTTGGGCTTGGGCTCGTAGTTAGCCTTGAGGATCCCTACCCCGAAGCCCTTGATGGAAACACATACATTATTAGGGGATACTGCACCGAATAAACAATGGAAATGATAAATTTCTTTCCCATAATACCTAAAAACCCAAGGGATTGGAATTGAGAAGACATAATAAAAGTAAAACCCAAAGAACTATGGGTTACCAGAGAGGTTTATGACGAATTCCAAAGGAAAAAAACTAAAGAGGGAGGGTAGATAATAGACTACTAGTAGGGCAAGATCCAACAACTATTGTGAGTCAACAACATTCAATGCACAACACACCAGTGTTGAGCTCAAAACATTATAGGCCAACACCAAACAAATAAAAGCAGAATTAGAGAAGGAAATAACAAAACTAGAGGAATTGGATGTATAGATAATTGTCCAATGTTGACCGACCCGCTAGACTTGAACTTGCCTAGACATGAGATTCAGTTGATGGATGTTGCCTTTCGCTCCTACAATGTTGAGCTCCATGGTTTATATTAGTGTGCCAAGTGATGCATCCACTGCTTTCCCTAGGCCTTTCCCCTTGCCATTGCTCAGGGACTAGTGGATGAGCTAAAGAAACTCAATCCATGAAGCTAGGTTACCTAAAATATTATTGCATTTCAATTCATAACCATGGAAAAAATAAAATGCTCTAACCAAAGAGGAATCCCACAATCTATGGCATAGTTATGCATCTTCTCCACCAAATTCAAGTCCCCACTATTGGTCACCCAAAGTAATTATCCTACCTACTACGGAGGTGAAACCTAGACATACCATAAAAGTTGAAGAGTAAGGACTCTCATCCCAAAGCATTCGAGCATAGTGTTGTTTATCATAAGAATGAAGGGTGATAGATGTTGTTCACATGTGTGTTGCATGGGGTAGGTTGGCCATGCCATGACCACTCTTAAATGTGATGGGAGGCACACTTGCCCCAACTCCTCCAATTTCTTGACTTCCAACACCCTGATTAGGGACCTTTTATTTGCATCTAAGATGAATTGGATTGGTTCCTTCCAATTGTACCACACCTCATCAAACCATGCTTCTACCAAACAGATGTTTCAATCTTGACACCCAAAGTTAGTCAAGAATTCAACTTCTTTGTTTCCAATTCGTTGAGAGTGTGAGGTTATGACATAAGAAATGGATTGGAGCAACTTTTGAATGCAGAAAATAATGTATTGTAGTTTCCAACTCGTGGACATGTTTTCTATTAGGGTCTCGTTAATTACTTTCTTGATAGTTGGATTAACCAAGTGGGAATCACCATCAATATGCATATTTGAGTACCCTTCATAAATTGCCAAGCTCAAAACTCTCTCCAAAATGAGGAATTGTGCCACACTATTATTCGTGATGACACAACCTTTAGAATACAACTTTGAGGCTCGACCTTCCCAGTCGCAAAAGATCCCAACATAACTTACTTGTCAAGGATTTCCTTTGGAAGCACTATTAAAATTTAAGTTCACAAAACCCATTGGGGGGTGTAGATTGTAGGAAAGTCATTCAAAGGGGTGGAAGTGTTGGAGGAATTATTTGAAAACATTAAAGGTGAAAGCTCTAGTTTTGTCAATATATATGATACAAGTTGATTATCTTTCCAGTCCTCTTGAGTCTAGGATTTTGTTATAGGATGGTATCCCTAATGTTTTTCTTAATAATTTTCCAGATTTTCCCATCTTCACCATTTTTTTCTTCTTCTGAATATCTTGTTGTTTCTTTCTTTCTAAGTCACCCACATAATAAATCTTGAAACTGGAGTCCATGCTCGATTCAAAATTGGGTTAATAAATATGTTTGTTCTCCATTGCTCCAACATTTTCACCAAGCTATTTTAATTGTAGCCCGAGTATTCAAAGAGGTGTAAGACCTATTCCCAAAGACGATTGACAAAAGGATAGACATTTAAGAGGTGCTCCATAGCCTCTTATGTTGGGTGTGGAACCTGATTATCTTCTTGATTTTTCAGAGGTTTTTGTTCCAGTCTCGTTGGATCCTTGTTCCTAATGGGGCGGCAACGTTGCCCATTTAATTTCTGTCAAGGGGTCCAAGGGGGGTGATGGTGACTTTATGAAGGCCCCCCGCCCCCCCCCCCCCCCACCCTCCCCCCACCCCCCCCACCCCCATCAGGTGTTTGGGGCAGTACCCTCGACAAAAAAATAGATGAAAATTTTCCTTGTAAAATATTGTAATTTCTTAGTCAATCTGGGTTGTTCATTAGGCAGATGATTTGATGATAGAAGTTATGTTAATTTAGGGTTTTCTTCCCTACAAGGCACCCCCTCAGTTTATATGAGAGAATTTTATTGTGGTTGTGTATCATTATTCTGAGCGAGAAAAAGAGGAGGTTTTTAAGAGCGAAGAGGAAATTGCAACGGATCTGTTGTAGGTTGTATCTATTCATTTTGTTGGATAATATAAAAGGAAGGACTGGTTATTTATTTGGATGTAGCACAAATTGGGTGAACCATGTATATATGTATCTCTCTTGTTTTATGCATTTTTGTATTTGTGTTTCAGCAATATTATATGTGTTTCATTGTTTCGCTAATTAATTTCTAACAACTGGTATTAGAGACGAACACTTATTTGGTTGATAAACTCATAGGAGAGAAGGGTTCCTGGTTCGAGTAGAAGTAATGGTGGAATATGGTAGGCTTATGGTTGAGAAATTTAATGGGAAAAACTACTAGTTATGGAAGATGTAGATGGAAGTGTTAGCCTCACTGGCACGAGGCCGAAAATTGGATTCATATATGCTCTTAAAGTTTCAAAATTTGCTTAAAATCATCCCATGGGATCCAAAAATGCTCTTGAAACCTTCAACATTTTCTCGAGATCATCCAAAGGTCAAAATCAATGCAAAAGGAGAGCCCTTGGAAGGGCGGAAATACACTATCAGGAGGCAAAAACACTTGAAAACCATGAAAAAGCAAAATCTCAGGCTTTAAACAATGAAAGAATACCAGCAGTTAGATTTGGCCGATCAACGGCCCAGATCTAAGCAGCTAATCGCAATTGGCACTGTAGAAAGGATGAGTTAAAGGAGGGGTGCAAGACATCTCTGATCAACAATCTTCGATGATGGGATCAGCAGGTTGCATCGGCAGATTGCTATCAGGGATTACTATGAGCGCTAACCATGGACCTCTGGCTCGGGTGATATGCAATTGCGATTAGATCGCATCGCTGTATCGTAGCGGAACAACACTAAGGGGCGGGGCCTATGCACAGGCATATGTGCGACCCGATGAGCTGGACCTGACGACATTATAAGTATGAAATACATAATATTTTAGATCTGTGGAAAGCCAATTTTCAATGTATTTGTCACGTATTTCGTTATTTAATGGAATACAAAGGGAAGCAGGGTTTTGGGATATGTGATAAGGTCCGGACCCAAAAGAATTTGGGAAGTGAAATATATAAATGTTTCAAGTCCGCCAAGGCCGTTTTTCATAGTTTCCAATGTTTTGACATATTTCCAATATAAAGGGAAAATGAAAAAACCGACAAGATTTCGAGGGAGCCAAAGGCGATAAGTGGTTTAGGCCAAACTCCACTCGATGCCATACAACGGTCGCCACGTGTCCAGGACGAGGAGAGAGTAAATCGCCCTCATCAGGCAGTTAACTCCGATACAAAATAGGCGCTCGAAATGGATCACCACTGTTGGATCTACGACTCCCAGATCAATGGTGGAAATGTGTTATCACTGCAAGGGCGGACCCAAGAGGAGAATAAGCCATATCTAAGGATTTTTTAAGTTCGAAAAGGACATAGATGGGCAGGATTTTCACAATGTTGCTATGTTTTTCTATGTTTAATTGAAAAACAATCATTTTAAATATTTAAAGGGAAAATAGAAGCCCGATAGCCCTTCCATCGTAGCATAGCTCGCCCTAAACGGAAACAGTCATGGAGCACGCACAACTAACCTGAAACATAATAGGCCATGAGGCATCAACAACGAAGCTTATCCAAAACCAACAAACATTATGGGCATCTCTGACATGAGAGAGCTCCCAGACAGTGCAACAAACCATCCAAAATATCTGAATGCAGTTATTCTTTTGTCAGAAGAAGAAACCTCTGAGCCATACTTGCCTAGTTAGAGATCAAACAGTTAAACAAGACAAAGGGATAGAATAAGACCTCTCAAGCCTCAGAAGACTCAACATCATTGTAAAGAGCTATAAATAGTTGAAAGAAAAATGTAATAGGGGTTCAACTTTTGGAGATTGTCCCTCCTCTATTCCTTCAAGCTTCTCATCTTCATTCTAGCAATATAAGCCTCTTTTGCTATTATATGTTCAATGTCCATTTTATCTGTTGTTCTATGCTTGCACTTGAATAGGTTATTCATGTTTTCTACTGTGTCTAATGCCAGATAACTGTCATCTTATCTCTGCATTGATAAATTAGATTTGTAAGTCTCATTTACTTCCTATAGCTGGCCATTCATATGTGTTTATGTATGCAATCTGTTGGTACAGTTAGTATTCTCCATCTATCCATTAAATCTATAAATTATTGAGCACTAGTGGTCTAAAGCCTTGTATTGGTGAGAGTGTTCATGCATGTATTGAGTAAGAATAAAGCTGAAATGGTTATTTGACTTGATCCAAACCATCGTCCATTCCAATAGTTCTCAGAACAATATTGAAGATTATATGTTACTAGGCATCTCCGAGCTACAACCTAGGAGACTTTCCTTGAGTGATAACATAATTGGCATCGTTTCCAGGGAGAGGAAACTGAAGCTGAGCTTCCCTGAGAAACGACATAGATCCAACTTTGATGATAGACAAAGTCTGGGCACTTTTTTGTTTGTAATCATCTATCTGGTGACTCTACTGGAGGCCGAACCTCTTAGCAACTCCACTTCATAGTTTTGGATCAGTTTGTGAGGCATACTTGGAGAAATCCTTAGAAGCTACAAGTTGACCCAATACTTGACCCTAAAAAAACCATCAAAGAGAGAAAGCTATTGCAGAAAGGAGCATCAGGTTCAGGTAAACCTAAACAATCTCCTATATCTCTTCGAGAAAGGCATGTAATAGAACAAATACATGTTGAGAGTATAGCATCTAATACTAGCAGTGAAGAAAAACTCTCAAAGATTTATAAAGCTCCTTATTCTTTAGGTTCTCCTTTTGTTGTAAGCCCAAAGGAAACCTCACCTCCTATCCATCATACTCCTTTAGTCTTATCAGTCACTCCTCATTCCTCTATCATTCATATTGCTAATACTCTTTTAGCCACCACAGTTATGGCTGGTCCACAAGCACCTACAAAAATGGAAAGAATCATAGCTGCTAGGTATGGACCTCTAATACTGCCCACTCCTTTGAATGCCATGCCTATGGGAGAATATCAGAAATATAGGCCTAAGTTCACTGGGGCTGAAGGTGTTACTGCTGAAGAACATCTTGAGTCATTCTATAGCTATGTTGATAACCTACACATTAGTGAAAATGATGCATGGATGAGAGTCTTTGTCCAAATCATAGATGGGGAGGCTAGAAAATGGTTCAGAGAACTAACCCCGAGATCTATAGTAGATATTGAAGCTTTAGATGATGCATTTCTAAAGCATTGGGGGGATAAGAAGGATCTCCTCTACTACCACACTGAGTTTGGCAACTTAAAGAGAGAAAATGGTGAGTTGATGTTTGATTTTAATAAGAGGTTTAACCGTATGTACAACAAGATACCAGCTGAAGTAAAACCCACTACTACCTCTGCTAAACTCACCTATGTCAGTGCTTTTGATTTTGACTTCTACCTACTATTTAGGGAGAGGTGATGTGCTACTTTGGCTGACATGCAAGATGCAGCCTTGGAAGTGGAATCAAACATCATGGCTATGGAGAAGCTCAAGGGAAATGTTGATAGAAGAAGATAGAGGGGCGAGTCTTCATCATCCTCTGATCCTACATTAGATAAAATGAACAAAATGATCGAGTCATTAGCCTCTGAAATCTCCAAATTAAAGGTTGAGAAGCACTGTGGGAAAGGAAGAGTTCCTAATACCTTTGCTCCTAGAAATCCAAATCCAAATCCATATAGAAGAACTAATGAGTAGTTGCAGATTTTGCAAAGAAGCAAAGATGCCAATGAAGACCAAAGGGTGAAGGCCCCTTTTCAAAATGCAGTCATGGAAGAAGAGTAGTTTGAAGAAGATGATGAGATCCATTGTTTGGAAGACAAAGGCAATGCTTTCTTTTTTACCTCAGCTGCCTATTAAAAGTCATTATTCAATGACCAGATCATCCAAGAATGGGAATGGTCAAGCTGTTCTACAAACTAAAGATCAACAAAGATATAATTTGAGGTCAAAGATGAACAATGCCAAGGAAGCTCCTATTCAAAGAGTTGTTGTCCCTGCAGTACATCAAGCTAATAAGTAAAAGTAACTGGCAGTTGATCCCATCACCCTCAAAGCTCTAGCTCATGAGGTAAGAGGCCTTGATAATTCTCCTTCTCCTTTCAGTTTTCAATCAGAAATTCAGAAGCTAAGAATACCTATGCCTCTGATTGAACTAGTGAAGAATGAGTCCTACAAAAGATCCATCCTCGAGGCCCTTGAGCCTAAAGCCATCCAAACCTCCACTGACTATGTAAATTTGCAAGATGACAAGCCAACTATTATTCTCAGCCCAATGATTGAAAATTGTGAAGACAACTCCCCATCATTCTATGTCTCTCTAACTATTCATGAAAAAATCCTTCACAACTGCCTTTTGGACACTGGAGCCAGCCATAACCTAATTCCCAAGGCTTTCATGGATGAGTTGGGTCTTGACATCACCAAGCCTTTTCATGACCTGTTTTCTTTTGACTCTAGAAAAGTGAAATGTCTGGGGTTAATCAAGGACCTAGCCATCACTTTGTCTCAGCTGCCGATGAAAAGCATGATGATGGATATTGTGGTAGTAGATGTACCCCCCAAGTTTGGCATGTTACCTTCTAGAGGTTGGATCAAGAGATTAGGTGGATCATTCAAAAATGATCTGTCCTATGCTACTATCCCAGTTTTCGGAGGTTAGAGCAAGAGATTATATAGAGAAGCTCAGTTGGCTTATATCATTAGTGATGAAAGGAATCCCACTAATCATCCCATCTATGCTGTTGAAATTAATTTTGCAGCCTGTATTCTTCATATTGAAGAATCCCTGTTGGCCTCCACGTAGCTTAAAAAACCAATTTTCCAAAACACTGAGGAAGAAGGCCCACAGATTTGGGACATGTTCTTTGATGGAGCTTGCTATAAGGAAGCTGTTGGGGCAGGTGTAGTCCTTGTGTCCCCACATAGGAATACATTCATTTATCTTTCAAATTAACCTTTTAGGTCACAAATAACATAGCAGAATATGAAGCTTTGATTTTGGGCTTAAGCGTTGCTAAAGAAATGGGTATCAAAGAACTGAAAGTGTTTGGAGGTGCAGATCTCATCATTCAACAAGTCAATAAAGCGTTCCAAGCAAAGCATCCAAGGCTGAAATCATACAGAGATGAGGTATGGAGGCTCAAGGATTCTTTTAATAATTTCAACATTTCTTATATTCCGAGAATGAAGAACCAGCTTGCCGACTCCCTTGCTATGTCTGCTAGCATGTTTATTCCTCCTTTGCCTCCTAAATTGACATATGAAGTTCAGGTGAAATATAGACCGTCTTTGCCTAACAATGTCAAATATTGGAGAGTTTTTGAAGACGATGAGGAAATTAACAGATTTTTACAAGTCATTGAGGAATTTGTTGAAATGCACATTGACCAAGAAAATGAAACCATGGAAGAATATGGCCAGTTCAAGCTAAAAAACGAGATCGGTCGAGGAAGCATCATCTAGCTACCTAGTAATCATATACCAAAAGTATTGGTGCCTCTAGAGAAACTGTTCAATCATAACTATGTTCCTTATAAGCCTGCGAAAACAGAAAATGAGTTTGTTATTTGTAAACATAATATATTGAGCCCATCCCATCCAAAATACATCAATCTGTCCACTCATTTGTCTTATGCCCAGAATTCCAAGCATTGCACCCTCATGAGGCAATTCGCTGATATTTTTGCCTGGGAATACAGTGATCTCAAAACCTATGATACAAACATCATTCAGCATAAGATTCCACTGGAAAAGAATACCAACCCTTTTAAGCAGAAGTTAAGACCTATCAGCCCTCTCTTATTGCCTTTGATTGAGAAAGATATCAAGAAGTTGTTGGATGCCAAAATCATAGTTCCCCTAAGGTATTCAAAGTGGATAGCTAAACTTGTGGTAGTAAGAAAGAAAAATGGAGAAATCAGGCTTTGTGTGACTTCAGAAATCTGAACAAGTGCTCTAAAAAAGATAACTAACCCCTGCCTAAGATGGAACACTTGCTACAAAGAGTTTTAGGGGCCAGATTCAAGTCTTTCTTAGATGGATTTTCAGGTTACAATCAGGTTGCTATACGTCTAGAAGATCAGGAAAATACCACCTTCACTACTCTGTGGGGCACTTTCATGTACTTGAAGGTGCCTTTCGGACTAATGAATGCTCAAGTTACTTTTAAGAGAGCCATTCACATAGCCTTTGTGGGAGAGAAGGACAAGTTTGTCCTTATTTATCTTGGTGACATAACAGTCTTCTCCAGTAGTCACAAAGACCATTTACAACATTTGAAGAAAGTCTTCCTAAAGTGCAGATAGTTTGGAATTTCGGGCAACCCAAAGAAGTCATAGTTTGCTCTAGAAGAAGGCAAACTTCTGGGACATATTATTTCTGCTTAAGGTGTGAAGATTGATCCAACAAGGTTTCAAGCAATTGAGACATTGTCCATCCCAAGGTCAAAAAGGGACATTCAATCCTTCCTGGGTAATATTAACTTTGTAAGGAGGTTCATTCCAAACTTTGCAGAGCTAGTAAAGCACATCACTTCCATTCTGAAGAAAGGATCATAAATGAAATGGACAAATGCTTCAAGAAGCTCTTTTGAAGCCATCAAGCAAGCTATCATGGAAGCTCCCACTCTAATCAGCCTAGATTACACTAAGGAGTTTTCTATCTTCTCTTTTGCCTCTTATGACACACTTGCAGCAGTTCTGTTGTAGAAAAATGATGAAGGCATAGAGCACCCCGTGGCCTTTTTCAACAAAACTCTAAAGGATTTTGAACTAAGATATGACCTTATTGAAAAACAAGCTTATGCTCTCTCATAAAATATTTAAAGGCATTTAGAATTTATATTTTACATTCCAAAGTAGTTGCATATGTACCTTCAACCTCAGTAAAAGATGTCTTAACTCAACCATATATTGATGGAAGGAGACCTAAATGGATTGCAAAATTCATAGAGTTTAACATAGACGTGAAGCCCACTAAGCTTGTCAAAGTCCAGGGCTTGGTAAACTTATGGCTGAAGAAAATTGCAGCTTGCTAGACATAAGTTGCATAAATCCATATTTTAATAATGAGCAGACAAAGGGAGCAGCAGAAGAACAAAAGCAAAATCAGTCTCTGGCTGAAAATCTAGCCACCTGTGAATGGTATTCCAACATAGTTCATTTTTTGCAAAAGCTAGAAGTCCCTCTAGGGCTTCTCTCAAGTCAAGCCCGGGTCATTAAACTCAGGTCAGCCAAATTCTTCATAAATAAAAATCTGCGTTATTGGAAAGAACCATCAAGAATCCTCTTGATATGTCTAGATAAAGAACAATTTGTGGAAGTAATACACCAGTTCCATTCTAACATCTATGGAGGGCATCACTATTGGAAAACCACAATCCACAAAGTCCTAAGGGCTGGGTATTATTGGCCTAATCTTTTCTCTGATGTGTTTTCTTTTGTGAAATATTATGACAAGTGTCAGAGGTTTGCAGGAAGACAATAGCTAAAATCTCTGCCCTTGAAGCCAGTAAATGTCAATGGTCCCTTCTAGCAGTGGAGCTTGGACTTTATAGGTGAGATCAACCCACATTCAGGTGGCCAACACAAATGGATCTTAGTAGACACTGATTATTTCACCAAGTGGATTGAGGCTATACCCACTAAGAATGTCAATCATCAAGTTGTCATAAAGTTCTTGAATGAGAATATTTTCACTAGATTTGGTTTCCCAACCAAACTAGTCATTGATAATGCAATAGCTTTCAAGGCAAAAGAATTGGTGGACATGACTGAATCCATGGGAATTCAAGTGGTGCATTCTACCTCATATTATCATCAAGGCAATGGCCTGGCGGAATCATCTAACAAGAGTCTAGTAAGGGTAATCAAAAAACTTTTAGAGGACAACAAAAAGAGCTGGGATTCCAAGTCAAAGTTTTCACTATGGGCTGAAAGAGTTACCATCAAAAAGTCCATAGGGAATTCTCCATTTAAACTGGTTTATGGCGCTGATGCTGCTTTCCCTATCCAGCTGATTCTCCCTGTGGCTAAATTGTTGGAAGAAGAACAAGATGAAGAGAATGACATGGTAAGAATAATGAATAACCTGGTTGAACTACAACAGATCAGAGAGCAACTTCTTGAGAAGTCAAAGGCTCATTAGAAGAAAATCAAAGAAACCTTTGATAGGAAGGCAAAAGTGGACAACTTCTAAGTTGGTGATTGGGTGCTTAAATGGGATGCATTTAAGGAAAAGAAAGGTAATCATGGCAAGTTTGACTCCTTATGGACAGGTCCGTTTGTCATTTCTCAAATTCAGCAGAAAAATACATTCATTTTGCATAGTTTGGAAGGAGGAGATACCTTTGGTAGCCTAGTAAATGGGTGGTTCTTGAAACTTTATTTTGTTTAAGGCTTTAAAGCCTTGTTATTGTAAATATGTTTTTCCAGTTTTTATTTCATTACAAAATAGACTCCATGCCCAATGGAACACTAGGGGGAAGATTTGATTTTGTTTTTTACAGGAAAGGCATTAATCTGTGATCCTTGAAATCTCATAGGAGGCTTTCATCCCCAGAAGGAGCCAGTGTTAGCCTCGCTGGCACTAGGCCCAAAATTGGATCCATATATGCTCTTAAAGTTTCCAAATTTGTTTAAAATCATCCCATGGGATCCAAAAATGCTCTTGAAACCTTTAGCATTTTCTCAAGATCATCCAAAGGTCAACATCGATGCAAGAGGAGAGTGCTTGGAAGGGCGAAAATACACTATCAGGAGGCAAAAATGCTTGAAAACCATGAAAAAAAAAATCGCAGGCTTTAAACAGTGAAATAATACCAGCTGTTAGATCTGGCTGATCAATGGCTCAAATCTAAAAGGCTAATCGCAATCGGCGCTGCAGAGAAGACGACTTAAAGGAGGGGCGCAAGATACCGCTGATCAGCAATCTCTGATGATGGGATCGGTGGGTCCCATCAGCAGATTGCTATTAGGGATTACTATGAGCGCTAACCATGGACCTCTAGCTCGGGCGATATGCAATTGCGATCAGATCGCATCGTTGTATCGCAACAGAAAAACACTAAGGGGAGGGGCCTATGCATAGGCATATGTGCAACCCGATGAGCTGGACCCGACGACATTATAAGTATGAAATACAACAATTTTTTTGGTCTGCGGAAAGCCAGTTTTCAATGTATCTGTCGCGTATTTCATTATTTAATGGAATACAAAGGGACACTGTGTTTTGCTATCGCAGACCCAAAAGGGTCCGGGAAGTGAAATATATAAATTTTTTAACTCCGCCAAGGCCGTTTTTTCATAATTTCCAATGTTTCGACATATTTCCAATATAAAGGGAAAATGAAAAAACTGACAAGATTTCAGGGGAGCTAAAGGTGATAAGTGGTTTAGGCCAAACTTCGCCCGATGCCATACAGCGGTCACCACGTGTCCAGGATGAGGAGAGAGAAAATCGCTCTCATCGGGCAGCTAACTTTAGTACAAAAGAGGCGCTCGAAATGGATCACCACCGTTGGATGTAGGACTCCCAGATCAACGATGGAAATGTGTTATCATTGCAAGGGCAGACCCAAGAGGAGAATAAGCCATATCTAAGAATTTTTTAAGTTCGAAAAGGACAGATATGGGCGAGATCTTCACAATGTTGTTGTGTTTTTCTGCGTTTAACAAAAAAACAATCATTCTAAATATTTAAAGGGAAAACAGAGGCCTGATAGCCCTTGCATCGTAGCATAGTTCGCCCTAAACATAAATAGTCATGGAGCATGCGCAACTGGCCCAAAACAGAATCGGCCATGAGGCATCAACAACGCAGCTTATCCAAAACTAGCAAACATTATAGGGCATCTCTATCACAAGAGAGCTCCCAAACAGTGCAACAAACTATCCAAAATATTTGAATGCACTATTTTTCTATCAGAAGAAGAAACCTCCGAGCCATGCTTGCCTAGTCAGATATCAAATAGTTAAACAAGAAAAAGGGATAGATTAAGACCTCTCAAGCCTCAGAAGACTCAAAATCATTGTAAAGAGCTATAAATAGCTGAAATAAAAATGTAATAGGGGTTCAAATTTTGGATATTGTTCCTCCTCTGTAACTTCAAGCTTCTCATCTTCATTCTAGCAATATAAGCTTCTTTTGCTATTATATGTTCAATGTCCATTTTCTCTGTTGTTCTATGCTTGCACTTGAATAGGTTATTCATGTTTTCTGCTGTGTCTAATGCTAGATAATTGTCATCTTATCTCTACATTGATAAATTAGATTTGCAAGTCTCATTTACTTCTTGTAGCTAGCCATTCATATGTGTTTATGTATGCAATCTATTGGTATAGTCAGTATTCTCCATCTATCGATTAAATCTATAAATTTTTGAGCATTAGTGGTCTAAAGCATTGTATTGGTGAGAGTGTTCATGCATGTCTTGAGTAAGAATAGAGCTGAAATGGTTATCTGATTTGATCCAAACCATCATCCATTCCAATAGTTCTAAGAACAATATTGAAGATTATATGTTACCAAGCATCTTCGAGCTACAACCTAGGAGAGTTTCCTGGAGTGATAACAGGAAGAATACCTGTATCAAAAATATTTGTACCTACCATTAAGCAAAAAATCAAAGAAGCCGACGAGTATGATCGATGTGGAATGGGATATTATCGACCGAAAGGCACTAAGAACCATACGGTTGTGTCTAGCAGTGTCAGTGGCATTAATATTTCAAAGGAAACAAAAACAAAAGGTTTAATGACGACACTAACCAAACTGTATGAAAATCCCTCGGCGTCAAATAAGGTATTTCTTATGAAGTGTCTATTTAATATGAAGATGTCAAAAGGTGGATATGGTGTTGATAATTTAAATGAATTTAACAAAGTTACCAGTCAATTATGTTCTGTAGGGGTAAATTTTGATGATGAAGTTAGGGCTTTTTTATTTCTTTGCTCATTGCTAGAAAGTTGGAATGGTTTAGTTATGGCTATTAGTAACTCTATCTTTGGATCTAGTACTTTAAAGTTTGATTATGTTGTTGGTGCTATCCTTAGTGAGGAAATGTGATGGAAAAGCTCCAGTGAGACGTTAGGTAATGATTTTACTACAGAGGCTAGGGGAAGAAAAAAGTAAAGAGGAAGGAGCCTAGTAAATCACAGTAAGTCAAGAAAAAGTAGATCCAAATCTAGATAGGGATAGTGTGCTAGAAATGTGGGAACAAAGGAAACCTGAAGAAAGCCTGCAAATATCGGAAAGGAAAAGAAGGAGGTGGACAATAAGAGAACAATCATGAAGTGAATGTGACAGGTGATGTGTTGCAATATGCTTTGATTCCTTCATTAGAAAACATTATTGATGCCTGGGTGGTAGATTTAGGGGCCTCATTCCATGCCACACTTGATAGGAAACATTTTCATGACTATGTTCAAGGATATTTTGGAAAGTTTCTTTTGAGTGATGATAAACCTTGTAAAATCATTGGAATGGGTAAGGTTTTTATAAAACAATAGAATGGAAACCATTGGTTGTTAAAGGAGATAAGGAATGTTCGAGATCTAAACAAAAATATAATTTCAAAAGGGTAATTGGGAGGTGAAGGCTATGTAACTACTTTTACAAACAAAACCTCGAAGGTCACTAAATGATCCATGTTAATAGAAAAAGGTGAAAATGTTGGTACATTGTATTTATGCAATAGTATTTCTAATTGTGTTAATTATTTAACCTCCACAAGAGTAGACACAGCACTGTGGCATCATAGGCTTGGGCACATGAGTGAGAAGGGGATGCACATTCTTCACTCAAGAAATTTGTTTCTAGGTTTGAAGCGCATTGATTTGGATTTCTATGAAAATTGTGTTTATGGAAAATAGAAGAGAGATAGATTTATCAGATTTGGGAAGGAAAAGAAGAGTAAAAAATTAAATCTTGTGCATACAGATGTATGGGGACCTGCTCAGGTATCAACTCTCGGTGGCTCTCACTATTATGTTACTTTTATTGATGATGCAACTAGGAAAACTTGGAATTATTGTGTTCAAAATAAATCTGATGTATTTGATACTTTCAAGAAATGGAAATCTTTGGTTGAGAATGAGACATGAAATAAGTTGAAGTGTCTCAGATCAGACAATGGAAGTGAATACTGTTGAAAAGATTTTTATAACTATTGTTCAAAGCATGGAATTTGTAGGGAGAAGATAAATCCATGAACACCACAGGAAAATGGTGTCAGAAAGGATGAACACGACAATCATGGAGAGTGCAAGGTGCATGAGATTGCATGCAGGATTTCCCTTATAAATTTGGGTAGATGTTGTAGCTATTGTTGTTTATCTAATAAACAAAGGGCCTTTAAGTTCCTTGGATGGTGGTATTCTTGAGGAGGCATGGACAGGTAAAAAGGAAAACTACTCATTTTTAAATACTTTCAACTGTGAAGCCTTTGTTCACATTAATAAAGAAAATAAAAAAAAGATTGAGGAAAAATCAAAGAAATGTACCTTTATTTGATATGGTCTTAATGATTTTGGTTATCAGTTATATGATTATGTGTTAGGCCCCTATACTACTAGTGTAACCCCTTAATATTATTAGTACAACCCCCTTATTATATTGATGTACCCATGTAGCGCCCATATTGTTACTATAGTGCCCCATAGAAGCCCACTATTGTGATTATTGTGCCCTTACATTATTATTGTTATGTAGGCTCTGATTATATAATGACCCCTTAGACTCCTATATATAGAAAGGAGGTCTTTTCATTTGTATCATCG
>APFE030819583.1:20687-52041 GCA_000404065.3 Pinus taeda | reverse complement strand
GACGCAGATAATAGTACCATGTGAGCTGTAGATCAATCCGAAATATCAATCGCTATTCAAAATTCCTTCTTCAACACAAAAATGCTTTCAAACAATGACAATAGTGCACATTTGCATAAAAGCCTTCCTCATCAAATTCAGAAATATTGGTCAAGTTTCATAAAAGAATATCCCTGAAGTACAATAGCGCAACTTCAAGGTTTAAGTCATATACAAAACCTTACGACCCTTTCTAAATGCATGAAAGGGTCTATAAATACTACTAAGCTAAAAATATCTATGAAACAAAATCCTACTAAATTGGTATCAGTAAATGTGGTCTATCTCTCAGGGGTGATCTGGCAGTCGGCGAAGTGAGTCATGCCTCAGGTTGTTTCCCCTTAAACCTAAGTTGGCTTATCGCAAGCATTGGTTCTACTTCTGGCGGTTTGTTGAGGTGCAAACTGAATTTGGCAGCGAAGGTGGCATCCTGAATGTCGGGTATAATATACCCCATAGCATCTGTTAGGCACTTCAAGGCGACTCTATGGCTGTATGGCTTGATTAAGAAGAACCAATAAGCATCCCACGTCAAACTGTTGATTCCAGCGATCAATCTTGCGTTTTTCTCCAGCTCCGGATAGCATGAGTGCTCCAACATATTTGCCGCTGTTAATTGACCTGGAGTGCATTGGGAAATTATATTAGATAAATAGAGTGTATTATTTACTAATTCAACCAAATTTCCACTGATTGTCTTGCATCTGGAAATTTCTATTTCTGTCTTCATTAGTTGCGATTGCCATTCTGTGAATAATATCTCTTTTTGTGATTCCAGAATTCTCGGTAGATTAGCTGCCCGGCCAATATCGGAATCCTGCCATTCTATAAAGTTTGTCAATGTTTCTTCAGCCTGATCCAAATTGGTCCTTGATTTTTCTACCTTTTCGCTTATGGATGCTACCAACTCGCACGATGGTTCTGATTGTGTAATCTGTTGACATAGTAGCTTAACCTGATTAATCAATGCGTTATTTAACTGGAGCGCTTCTGCTTTGAATTCATCTATCTGAGGGAGCTTTTTCATTTGCTCAATTTGAGTGGTCAATTGAGCGATTTTCTCATCTTTTACTTTCATTGTTCCCTCAGTTGATATTCTTAACTGCTCTAGTGCCGCCGATAGCTCCTTTTGCCTTTGGATTGCGCCTTCATCAATTCTCTGCTTTTGCTCTTGTAATTTCTTGGTCAGCTGATTATTGTTCTTTTGCTGCACTAGCAATTCTTTCTCCGCCTTCTCTACCTTCTGCTGAACTTTTGATAGTCTCGCCTGTAGCGACGAGATGTCCTGATCCTTGGTCTTCAATAAACTGCTTAGCTCTGATGCTTTATCAATGGTTGCTGCTGAATATGCTCCAGCGAATTGCGATAGCTTGGTTAAGTCATCGGAGGGGCCGAATTCCTCTTTCCATACAACATTTCCTGTTACTGTTAATTCAGGGAATGGGGAAGTTTTATCAGCTCTTCTCCTTTTCCTCTGTCGCTTTACAACAGCTTTATGTTTAGGGCTATAAAATACATCTAAAGGGGGAATCTCTTGAATTTGCAAAACGATTTCTCCCGTTGGATCTTTAGGAATTATCTCTGGTTCTTTTGTTTTGGGTAGGCCGCTGGTTTCGCCCGAAACCGGTTTCGATGTCGCTTCATGTGTATCACCTTCTTTAGAAACCTCATCATCTTTCGAGCACTCTAGATTATCGATAATTGTACTTAATTGCTTCCATTGCTGGAGCAAATTTGGATCAACTAATATATCATTGTTATTCTTAGAGCTGCTCTCTTCTTGTGTCTTCGCCTGGGTTTCTTCTTGTTGCTGCACATTTTCCTGGGTCACCTCATGCCTCTGGCTATGCGCTTCCTCCTGATGCTTTGATGTAGTAGGAGGTGGTGTATTATCTCACTGCTCAGACTCGCTTGACCTGGTTGTTGTTGGAACAGTAGCTAACAGTTCTAGAGGCAGAGTTTGCAACCTCTAGTCTCTAATTCTGTTAAATTCGACTAGTCCTTCATCATTATACACATTTCTGGCAATCGAATTGAATTGATACAACGATTCGGCCGACACGAACAAATCCTCAAATTTGTCTTCTTTGTGCTCGACCTTGGCCAATTTGGCCTGGTCGAGCACATTGTAAGCGATCTTCCTTGGATCATACTGCCTGCTTGGCAGAGGAGCTAGAGTGGGGAAATTCATTTTCCCGGCTTCCTTCTCTGCATGCTTGATGTCATGCAGGGTATAAATTCCAATTCGTAATGGAAAAGAGGGCCAAACATGTTTTTTAGCTCTTTTCAGGGTCTGAGTAACCCCTTCAACACTGATTTGATAAGCTACCTCCCTGGCAAGTAGCTTATCGGGGATGTAAAGTGGTAGCACATGTGGCCTGGCCTGACTGCCAAAAACTCTAATGTAGGTGAATTTATCCTCCCCAAACCAACTTGCTACTCCAGTCAAATCTACCCCTGCTTGCTCAGAAATCTTCGAGGCAGGCTTATTAAAAATAGAATAATGAATTGGCAACATAAAACCGTTACAGATTTGGTACAGGTGGTGCTTATAACTAGTCTTCCATAGTTTTTGATAATATATGTGAATGGGTGTGGGGTCTTGCGACGTCCACCTCCATCAAAGAACAGGAAACTCAGAATTAAAACACAACACATCGATAACACAGGCACTGTAATAAAATGTGGAATAACCCTCTCTGTGACACGATAGTCAGACCTGAAATCGAGGATGGATTTGGCTAACCTGTCGAATAATATAACCGCCCAATCCATAATTGCTCCACTACATGTTGCCTCCATTAGGGGAACCATTTCTATGGTGAAATTGGCAGAGTCATGCAATCCCCATAACCTACACATCATAATTCCAGCATAGCAGTAAGGAGAACATAGGGAGTCAATTGAGTACTTACCCGAGGTTTCATGCTTGTGTTTCGCTGGATTCTATCTCCAGCCTCGAATTGGTTCATACTCGGTCTCGTTCTCTGCTCGAAATTTCTCCAAAAATGCAGCATTATATTTCTTCTCTTCTTGCGGTAGGTGATACATTAGCCTTAGGTCTTCGGCTCGAAATGAACCGAAAATCCTCCCGTCCGTAGTGTTAAACAATCTGTTGATAATTGGGAGCTCTTGGATTGCCCACCTTACCACATCAATGTAAGGAAGAATTTTCTCCCGAGCCGCTATTTTGTGTAGAAAGGAGTCGGCCAAGTCTTTTAAATTGGCATCAAATTTGCTAGTATTATCACATTAAATTTCTATTCCGGTCACCTTTGACCCTTCTGCTTCAATCAAATTATAATTCCATTGCCAAGTGGTCCTGGTGAGTCCTAAGCATGTTGTATATGATATAAGCCCTTTGTTATTTCCACTTGGATCAGCGACAGCTTGCCCTGCGGCTGGCGGAGCAGTAGGCATTGTAGTCTTCTTGGATTTCTTTCCCATTCCACTTTCTTCTATTTCTGTGGAAGAATTCTCCACATAGTGAAAGATAGGCGTAACACAGGCAACAATAACATGAATTGAAAAGCATGAAGTATATATATCTAGGTGCATTTATAGCGATCAATCGAATTAAGGCAGCCTTAGGATGAAATCCATGGATAGATCTCAAGCCTGTTATTCTCATTAAATGGTCGTTACGACCTGTCAATCTCATTAATTCGAGTTGCTTCGATTAATGGCCGAATGATTTATTTGAAGCATGCTTTGGGTGATTTGGCGGTTTGAACGCGGATGAGCGGCTTTCCAAAGGATATGGCCTTAATTACGAATAAATCATATTAAACTGCCTTTATGACTGTTACTTTGAAAACTGCGCCTTTTTACCCTTCACGCAATCAGGCATCGGGGAAATGCTAAGTTATTGCATTAGTTTTGTTTGGAATCCCCAATCGCTGATAGCGATATCGCATCACGTCGGGCATAGCTGGTAGGGCCGCTTAGAATGAGGGCATGGTAAGTCGCCGATCTCCGATAGCGATATCGCATCGCATCGGGTGAGGGGGAGCTTCTTTGCACTATAGGTGTTATCGCCGATTGCCGATTTCCAATTTCGCATCGCATCAAAGCAAGTGCCATTACTCATGTTACTTTATGCTTTGTCGATATCCGATTGTGAGTTCACATCGGCGAAAACCAAGATGTCCCTTAAGTTGAGCTTTTTTGACATTGCGATATGCGATCTTGCGATCGCTTTATCGCAATGATAAGGATAAATCGTTTTATGTTGGGGTTTATCGATTGGTTTTATTAAAAAGGCCTTTTAATAATGTTTTCTTTTATTCGAGCCTTTTTTTGGAATAGAACTCTAAATTGATACCAATTTGCAACAAGAATTAAAAGGGACCCATTTCACATTATAATTTTGGAATTTTAATGATATGAAATGGGGGGTTGTTGTATGGAACAACACACCTCAATAATAAATGTCCATAAACTAAGGGCTCCTAATTCCATAAAAGTGTTGCTTCACTACCTAAAGGAACAAGGTCAGCTGATTACATCATCTCCGAGAAGTTCTCCACTAAAAACTGCTCATAAATGGTCAAAACTGGACCATCCAGTGCAGAGGGTGCAATGCATATCACCTTCCCAGTGTAAAGGGTACAATGCATACTGAATGGCCCCTATGTAGGGTGTGATGGGAGAAAATGGACAAATGACAGAGACAGTTTGTGAGGTGGAAGATCATGGAATCTTCCAGAAGCTTCCCCTCTGACACTTGCCTCTCTGTTTTCGACCAAGGATGAGTAAGAGATCATCAGTCTCCAAGTGGAATCAAGAACTATTAGAGAGAAGACACTAATAAAAACCCCATAAGATGACTCACCCCCCTACAATCATCTATATATGGATCTATCATCACAGAGATCCAGAGGCTGGAATCTTGTATCTTGTAGAGAAGTGTTGTTGGTTTTCTGGTGTAACTTCATAGTTTGGGTGATTAAGCTTTACTTGAGGTGAAGAAGGGCTTTCTTGCTGGAGGATGATGCTAGGTCAGAACTATTGGTTGTAATCCTCTTGCTTTTCTTGATATTAATAAAGCTATTCAAGTTTTCGTCCATATTCTTGTATGTTTGATTCTATATGCATTTGTATGGTTAACACATATCTGGTCCTGTGTTATTTATGAATATAGATCTCTGTTCTTCGATAGTAATATGCAGCTTTGATTCCATAGGTGCTCTTTGAAGTTGGGTAGATGAAGAAGAAGCGGAAAAGATCTATCAGGAAGGAGAGGAATCAAGCAAGGAAACCAAGCGCTAGACTAAGGTTGGTGTCCTTTGTTCCACTCTTGTCTATTTTCATAAAGGAAAATGAAAGTAGTCTTTACTTGTTTGTTTCTAAGATAACTACCAGTCCTAGTGGGAATAGCAGCTCCGAGTGGACACTATTCCCGGTAACAAATATTTACAAAGAATTTTCTTTAAATTCATATCTCTCAACTTAGAGCATTTTCATTTACATTTTAGAAAAGAAATGCAACTAAAAATGAGACTTTCATTTTCAACCCAACCTTAGACCTACAGTAGCCAAGATTACTTACAACAGTCACCCCTGAGCCAAATCCATGATCTAAGGGGAATTTCCTTTTTAGAAACCTTGTAGAGAGCCTTCTTCAGGACATAAAGGATGGAAATTTATGAAAATGGGTGGTTTATCGTCTAGTTAAGCAAAAACGAATCCATAGTAAGGGTGTTTTATTAGCTAGTCAAGAACAGCATAATCCATAGTAAGGGTGGTTTATCAGCTATGTGCAGCACTCTAAGAATGGTTAATCAACCCACAACAAGCACCCTAGGTGGTTTATGTACTAATCATGTATGGGAGAATTTCACTATCATGGGTGGTTTATCAGCTATGTCAAGCACTCTCTGAGTGGTTTCTCAAACCACAACAAGAACCCTTCTGCATGTGGTTTATCAACCCTAGCAAGAAGCCTTTTGCATGTGGTTTATTAGCCCTAAAAATCACCCTAAGTTGTTTATCAACTGTGTCAAGCACTTGAGTGCTAAGTGAACTACTCAAAAATCATGAGAAATTAGTCAGTTACGACTACCTCTCATGGAAATGGTCATGCGTGAATGACTTACCTAACGCAGTTGAATCCAAAAATGATATATAATATAATGCACTGCGTAAATCCCCATACTTAAATTCAAAAAGAGTCAAGGGACCTCTACTTGAATGGTTCATGAGGCACAATACTTGCTAAGGTTTTGCAAATGGGGTAGCAAGCTAAGTGGGCTTGATTGTGGAGAAAAACTCCACAGTTAAGTGTGCTTGAGCCAGAGGAGATCTGGGATGGGTGACCTCCTGGGAAGTCCTGGTTACCGGGTGAAAGCCCCGGAAGTGATGATTGATGCTATGTGATTCGTTCTCCACATTTCACTAGTTTGAATCCCACTTCTTCACCCCTGTGAGCATCACCAGATGCAATGAGTGCTAAGTGAACTATTCAAAAATCATACGAAATTAGTCAGTTACAACTACCTCTCATGGAAATGGTCATACGTGAATGACTTACCTAACGCAGTTGAATCCCAAAATGATATCTAATATAATGCACTGCGTAAATCCCCATACTTAAATTCCAAAATAGTCAAGGGATCTCTACTTGAATGGTTCATGAGGCACAATACTTGCTAAGGTTTTGCAAATGGGGTAGCAAGCTAAGTGGGCTTGATTGTGGTGAAAAACTCCACAGTTAAGCGCGCTTGAGCTAGAGGAGATCTGGGATGGGTGACCTCCAAGGAAGTCCTGGTTACCGGGTGAAAGCCCCGTAAGTGATGATTGATGCTATGTGATTCGCTCTCCACATTTCACTAGTTTCAATCCCACTTCTTCACCCATGTGAGCATCACCCGATGCAATGAGTGCTAAGTGAACTATTCAAAAATCATGAGAAATTAGTCAGTTACGACTACCTCTCATGGAAATGGTCATACATGAATGACTTACCTAACGCAATTGAATCCCAAAAATCATATCTAATATAATGCACTGCGTAAACCCCCATACTTAAATTCAAAAAAGAGTCAAGGGATCTCTACTTGAATGGTTCATGAGGCACAGTACTTGCTAAGGTTTTGCAAATGGGGTAGCAAGCTAAGTGGGCTTGATTGTGGGGAAAAACTCCACAGTTAAGCGCGCTTGAGCCAGAGGAGATCTGGGATGGGTGACCCCCTGGGAAGTCCTGGTTACCGGGTGCAAGCCCCGGAAGTGATGATTGATGCTATGTGATTCGTTCTCCACATTTCACTAGTTTCAATCCCACTTCTTCACCCCTGTGAGCATCACCCGATGCAATGAGTGCTAAGTGAACTATTCAAAAAAATCATGAGAAATTAGTCAGTTACGACTACCTCTCATGGAAATGGTCATACGTTTGAATGACTTACTTAACGCAGTTGAATCCCAAAAATGATATCTAAAAAAATTAATGTTTAGTAGCTTGAGGAGAGAAGTTGATGTTTTCAAAGTTATGTCTAGTTAACATAGGGATCGCACTCAAAATTTTCCCATGATTCAAGTCATTTTTAAGAGCTCTTAGCCTTAAATTCCCTCTACTATGTGCACTGATATATCTCTCTTTTATTTCAGGGAAGCTTCAAAAGGGATTTCATTATGGAAGGTAATGCAAAAGGAGAAGCAACAAAGCATTTTAGAGTCTGAGGTTTCAGAGATGTCGCCCATATTTGCTGATACAATTTGTAGTGTTGATGGAGGAGCAATAGCATGGGAAGTCATCTACAACAGACTTGAAGATGAGCAGCCTAAAATTACTATCACCAAGGCAACAACAAATTCAATAAAACCCTTGGGAGTTCAATTCAAATATGTTGTTTGCTCTTTTCTTCACATAATAGGAGCAAGAACCAAGATACTACCATACATGGGTATGGTTAGATGGGTGGTGGAAAATCTCAGTATTGAAGAAAAACAATTAAAGAACTCAAAGATGGAGCTGATGGGATAATTCAAAGCTGAAGATTTGAAACAAACGTATCATCTTCCTGACCCTCAGGATATAAATGACAAATCATTTCCTGTCCATGTTCGCAAAGTAGAATGAAGAACCCTTTAAGATGAGTTAGGGCTGGAGAGTCCTAGAAAACAAATTCAAATATGATAAGATATGTAAGTACCCCATAGCATCTTTAGTTAATCCCCATAACTATGAAGCTTCTATGTTATGTAGATTGTATGTATTGCCTAATAATACCAAGTTCTCTATAGAATGGGTCCCTTTAGTCGATGCATGTGTCAATTCTCATATAGTAAATTGGGCTACTATCTTATATGATAACTTAGCTACTTCTATTTATGAATATCGTCAAAAGAGATCCACTTCCATAGAGAACCTTCCTCCATTTTATGTGAGCTCCTATATCAAGGATTCTATATGATTTTGTACTAACATTCCAATCATCAGTTGCAAATGGACTTTTCAAGGCCCCTACCCCATCCATCTCAATCACAAATAGATGTGGGAATCCCATTTTACACCCCATTTTTACAAGATATTCAATGGTGTGATTCTACCATTACAGCAATTTATTTTTGATAAGAGCGCCTGCAGATTTTCTAAGGAAGCTGCTACAAACCTTCTCGTAGTAGGCAAGTACTTGTTGAAGAATGGTTCACATATATCAAAGTTTACAACAATACAACAGACCCACATGTACTTCCCTTGTATGTCTCAGACAAGTTGTTAGCAAGAGAAATAGCTCACCAAACTGTTTGGAAAGTCTTAACCAAGACCTTGAAAGATAGCAAAAAATCACTATGGCCACCCTTTCCCATCCAGTGTGGTTCTTTTTCATTGGAAAACTTCAACCATGCAAACAAAGAATTAGTAAACCTAGAGAGCCTCAAGCTCCATACTCTACCAAAGAGGCAATTTGATGCAGAGAAGGTAGCAAAAAATGTTACTACAACACTAAAGGTCAAACCCTTTGTCCATGAAGCTCATGAATTTAAAGATATTTTACAATCAGCTAAATCATTCGGAAAAGAATTTGATTGGGTAAAGGTGAATTTGAATCTTGTTGACTTTGAAAGTTCTCAAGAATTTAGAAATCAGAGGCTCGAAACAATCCCATTGCATTTATTAAGAACTGATGACAAACGTACCTGCAGTGTAACTATTAACATAAAAGTACCAAATTCTTGTATAGAATCTGAGGTGAATATGGCCAAGGATACATGGAAGACATAGGAAACACAGACTACAGTGGAATCCAACAGAAGGTTAGATGAGAAACTATTAGGCCCCTATACTACTAGTGTCAACCCTTATTGTTATTAGTACAACCCCCTTATTATATTGTTGTACCCATGTAGTCCCCATATTGTTATTATTGTGTCCCATAGAAGCCCGCTATTATTATTATTGTGCCCTTACATTATTATTGTTATGTCGGCTCTGATACATTATGACCCCTCAGACTCCTATATATAGAAAGGAGGTATTGTCATTTGTATCATCAAAGAATCATTCATTTGTGTAATGCAAAGGAGGTCACCCCCTAGAAGAGGTTGAATTCTAAGGAGGTGATCTATCTTTTCTATCTTTTTGTGAGCTGGTTTCATAACATTTGGTATCAGAGATTTGGATTCTAGGGTTTCGCTGCTCCAAATAGATCATCGTGGAATTTTCACTATAAATTCTTTTTTTGCAAAGTTTCAGAAGACAAAAAATATCCATTTGAGACAAAATCACACTGAAGCTCGTGTCCGAATTTCAGAGTTTTTCGCACTGTATTTCCGGAGATATGATCTAAGGAAGTTGGTCTTTTTGGAGACTCTTGAATTACATTCCAAACAGGTGACTTGGGGAAAATCATCATAACCTTCTCTTTGAGCATCGGAATGAAATTTCGTAAGAAGGTATAGAAAGAGGATGAACTGTAGTTTCTTGTATATATTTTTTAGAGCCAAAGGTCGAAACAGTGATAGGTGGCACATCATACAATTTCGCTCTACTGAACTAGTCTATAATCAGATCACTGTGGGATATTTGGCATAACTCTTCCCCGGGGAATTCAATTTGGATCAGACTGGTGGCAATGGAAATAGGACACAAAGAGCTATTGCACGTCGTAATTTTAGCACAGGATGATTTGAAATTAGAGAGATACATTAGATTCAATATCAAGCTCCTACAAAGTGAAAAGAGGTTTGTAGTTTTTTTTAAATTTTTGCATAAGCTTGGTTTGAAAAATAAGTTTGAAGGAAATCAAAGGGCATTGTAAAGCATTATTATCAGTATTGATGCCTTGAGGAAAGAAAATGCAAACACCTAGTAAGCAACCACAAAGCTCTAGCATGACTCATGAAGAAGAGGAATAAATGCAACATGATATACCAAAATTAGAAGACTAAGTGAAACAAGTGTTACTTGCACAAAAAGTAACAGAATCTAAGATGGACAGTTTAAAGAAAGATGTAGAAGCTAAGATGTATTGTTTAAAGAAAGGCGTAGAAGCTAAGATGAATGACATGGAATCTAAGATGGACGATTTGAAGATAGATTTGAGGACAGATTTGAAGACAGATTTGACAAAGTTTCTACAAGAAATGCTTACTAATGGTGAAAGGGTAGTAAAGGAAACTCATGATGAGAAAAGAAAATTGTTAATCATGATTTCATAGACTCTAATGTTGGATCTAAGACCCACCATATTCCAAAAATTGATATGAGGAAGTTTTATGGCAAGGATCCCGCAACATGGATACCACAGATGGAGCAATTTTTCGATCTCAATAATGTGAAAAACACACAAAAGGTACATATTGCAACTTTATATTTGGAACCAAATCAGTTTGTATGGTATCAATGGCTTTGCTCTCATAAACAAATTATCACTTTGGCAATCTTTATGGAAGAATTAACAGCACATTATGAGGATACAAAAAGCAACACTTTTTTTAGCCAATTGATAAGTCTCAAACAAAAGGGTTCAATAATGGAGCACATTGAGGAGTTCCAAAAATTGAACACAAGGGTAAAAAATATTCCAGAGGAGCATATGATTGATGTGTTCATAGGGACTTTAAAGGATAATATCCAACATGATGTTTGCATTTGGGAGCTTGATTCATTAGAGAAGGCATTCAAGTTAGTAAGAAAAATGGAAAGCAAAATTGTGGCAACCCGGAAGCATACCACTCACAACTATAATAATGAAAGTGTTGATTCTACTAGCCTTCCACAACCTACAAGGGTTACACCACAACAATTGGAAGAAAAAAGAAAAAAGGGCTTTGTTACAATTGTGATAGCAAATGCACTAAAGGTCATAATCGTGATGAGAAGAAATTATTTTACATAGAGTATGAAAAGGAGGAAGAAAAGGATCAAGAAACATCAAAAGAAGAGGATATGCGCCAGGACCCCACCCCAGAGAAAGAAGAAATGAATCAGACCATATCTTGTAAGGCATTGGCAAGAATTACCACTCCTCAAACTCTCAAGATAGAAGGACATATCAAGAAGAAAAAGGTGCAAGAAGTGAAAGATCACATCAAGAAAGAAGAATTGAATCCAACCATATCTTCTAATTCATTGGTCAAAATTACCACTCCTCAAACTATCAAGATAGAAGGACATATCAAGAAGAAAAATGTTCAAGAAGTGAAAGATCACATCAAGCGTCAAGAAATGAATCCAACCATATCTTGTAAAGGATTGGAAGAAATCACCACTGCTCCAACTCTAGAGATAGAAGGACATATCAAGAAGAAAAAGGTTCAAGCAGTGAAAGATCACATCGAGCATCAAAAACAAGTTGTCCAACTTTTAAAGGATAACACTACTTTGGTGCAAAATCAAACAAAACAACAGGTAGATCAACATCGTAGTGGAAAATGTTTTGATGTAGGTGATTGGGTATTTTTACTGCTACATCTCAAGCAAGCTATTTATGAGAAGGAAATGTTGGCAATACTACATGCACTTAAAAAATGACGACCTTACCGAATGGGGAAGACTCTTCAAGGATGAGGATGTGGAAGCATTGTTTTGTGCTATTTCTATTATCCAACCAGACTGGATCAACGAAGCAAGGGATGAATGGAAGAAGGACAAAGAAGTATGGCCACTTATTCAAAATTTGAAAAAGATCCCAATTCAAACAATATTGCCAAAAATTGAAGAGGAAGGAAAAATCATATTGGAACCTGGAGCAGTCACAGAAACAGGAACCCGACAGCTACGAAATCGATCAATTTCAGAGTATCTCATCAAGTGGAAGAATTTACCCACTGAAGATTCCACATGGGGAGGACAATAATTTTATACAGAAGCATCAAGAACTACTCAAGCGTTGAGGACAACACTTTTTGAAGGAGAGGGGCATGTTAGGCCCCTATACTACTAGTGTCACCCCTTATTGTTATTAGTACAAACCACTTATTATATTGATGTACCCATGTAGTGCCCATATTGTTACTATTGTGCCCCATAGAAGCCCACTATTATTATTATTGTGCCCTTACATTATTATTGTTATGTCGGCTCTGGTTATGTTATGACCCCTTAGACTCCTATATATAGAAAGGAGGTCTTTCATTTTGTATCATCGAAGAATTGTTCATTTATGTAATGTAAAGGAGGTTGCCCCCTCGAAGAGGCTGAATTCTAAGGCGTTGATCTATCTTTTCTATCTTTTCTTGAGCTGGTTTCATAACATTATGAAAATCACAAAATCATTAGGAGTAGATATGTCATATTCAATGAAAATGTATTGTATATGGATAAGATGAAGAGAAAGAAACGAGAAAAATAAAACAAGGAATACACAGTGCTTGATGAAATCACAGAAAAAGTAAAGACACCTGAAAATAATAATGATCAACATCTATAACAACAACAACAACTACAACTACAACAAGCACCTCAAACACCTGAAAGTGGCGTTAAAAGATCTACCAGTATAAGTGGACCCACTGAATGATACTCTCCTTCATTATGTTTTATGTTGTTGATTGATTCTGATAAGCTAGAAAGATATGAAGGATCAATGCAGGTAGAAACCAAGAAGAAGTGGGAGAAATCCATGGAAGATGAGATGGACTCCTTGATGCATAACCAAAATTGGGACTTAGTCAAGTTGTTTGTAGCTAAAACAACATTGTAGAATAAATGGGTTTATAGGTTGAAGGAAGAAGATGGAGGTAAACACAGGTGTAAGGCTAGACTTGTGGTGAAGGGGTTTGCACAAAAGAAAGGTATATACTTTGATGAATTTTTTTCTTCTTTTGTTAAAATGGCTTCAATCAGAACTATTTTAATTATCTACTGGTAGCAAAAAAATTTCATCTTGAGCAATTAGATGTAAAGACAACCTTTCTCCATGGGGACTTGGAGGAATAAATATATATGCATCAAACACAACGGTATGAGGTCAAAAGGAAGGATAAGTTAGTGTGTATGTTGAAGAAAAGTTGGTATGGCCTAAAATAGGCTCCAAGCCAATGTTATCTTAAATTTGATAGGTTTATGTCTGAACAAGGTTATACTAGACATCATTCTTATCATTGTGATTATATTAAGAAAAAAATGATTAAAACTATATTATATTGCTATTGTATGTAGATGAAATGCTTGTTGCAAGGTCTAACATACACGAAATAAATGTGCTCAAAGGAAAATTGGAAAATTCATTTGCAATGAAGGATTTGGGTGCTACAAAACAAATCCTTGGTATGAGAATAACTAGAGACAGGAAAAATAAAAATTGACATTATCTCAGAGTGAGTACATAGAAAAGGTTCTGGAAAGATTTAATATGTAGAATGAAAAATCATTTAGTACATCTTTGGCTAGCCATTTCAATCTAAGAAAAGATATGTGTTCCAAGACTTGGGAAGAGATGGATTATATGTGTAAAGTTTCATATGTGTCAACAGTTGGAAGCTTGATGTATGCAATGGTCTACACAATGGTTGATATTTCACATGCAATGGGAGTTGTAAGCAGATATATTAACAATCCAAGAAAAGAGTATTGGATGGTAGTGAAGTGAATTCCCAAGTATTTGAGAGGTACCACAAATCAAACATTATGCTTTGTTGGTTCAAACATTGCTCTACATGGATATCTTGATGCAGATATGGCAAGTGATAAAGATAACATGAGGAGCACCACAGGATATGTGTTTACTGTAGGTGGAACAATTTTCAGTTGGGTTTCAAAGTTACAAAACATTTTTTCACTTTAAACAATGGAAGTAGAGTATGTTTTTGTTAGAGAGGCTAGTAATGAAATTATTTGGTTACAAAGGTTTATGGATGAGTTGGGAAAGAAGCAGGAGATGGGAAGGTTATATAGTGACAACCATAGTTCCATTCATATTGTAAATAACTTATCATTTCATTCCAAGACTAAACATATACAACTCAAGTACCATTCCATAGGGTTAGTGTTCGAAGATGGACAACTAAAGCCGAAAAATATACACACTAGCCAGAATCCTGTAAACATGTTAAAAAAATGATAACTAGAGAGAATCTGAGATCCTGGTAAATTTCAATTGGTCTTCAAGTATGATGATGAAGATGAGAAACAACCAGGTCCAAAGTAGAAACATTTTCTAACAAGTGAAACAACGGTGGAGTTTCTATAATCAGTGTCCAAGTGGGAGATTGTTGGGTGTGGAGCCTGATTATCTTCTTGATTTTTGAGAGGATTTTGTTTCATTCGTGTTGGATATTTTTTCCTAATCACCATCATAGAGGTCGAGGGGGGCGATGGCGACTTTTATGAGCCCCCCTCCCCCCCCCTCGGCAGGGGTTTAGATGTAGCGCCCCCAAAGATAAAAATAGATGAAACATTGCCTTGTAGAATATTGTAATTTTGTAGTCAATCTGGGTTGTTCATTAGGTGGATGATTTGATGGTAGAATTTATGTTAATTTAGTTTTTTTTTTTTTTTTTTTTCCCTAGAAGGAACCCCCTTGGTTTATATGAGGGAATTTTATTACCGATGTGTATCATTATTCTGAGCTAGCGAGGGAGGAGGTTGCATGAGACCGAAGAGGAAATTATAATAGATCTATTGTCAGTTGTATCTCTTCATTTTGCTGGATAATATAAAAGAAGGACAGGTTGTTTCTCTGTGGACGTAGCCCAAATTGGGTGAACCACGTATGTCTGTATCTCTCTTATTTTATGCGTTTATATATTTGTGCTTCAACAATATTATATGTGTTTCATTGCTTTATTAATTAATTTATAACATATTCCTAGTTCCAACATAAGGGACATATTGAAGGGATTTGGAATCCCTTATTTCTAATTTGATCCCATGTTGTTTTCCTATTAGCCACACAAATTATGCACCCTTAGGTCAATGGTTATTCATCCAAACTTTCCACCATTGGGATTCCTTATGAAGACCTTTGTGACAAACTAGGAGAGAGTACGTTTCTCTAAGTGAAAACATCATTTTGGTTTGGTAATCCCGTCATCATTTGTCATGGTATTGAGTAATGTATGTTTTACAAATTTTCCGGCTTCTTCACAAGAATGGGCTAGGTTATAAAGGTTGGGCGCTTCAGCTAATCCTTAATTGTCTTCCACACTCTCAAAAGAGTACAATCATGAGAAGGTTTCCATAATTCTTCTACTACTATAAGATGCCCCCCTTGGAATATCTAAGGATATCAATGTGTCATTTCATCACACAGTTGGGTAGAGATGGCTATAGGTGAACTTTTATATTTCAAATTCCAAATAGTGTTACACAGTAGAAAATGTAGACCAAAGAAATACTCCACAAAAGGTATAATATTTATATTAATTCATAGCCCTGATATACTTTTAGCAACAAAAAATTAAACACTTTATCTTCCTTGAAAATAAGTCAAACCCGAGCAACATAATACATTTAATTCAAGGCCTGATAGGAAGGTAGATGCACACAACAAATGTAGAGAAATTGGGTAATGTTAAAGCTAGAGTATGACAATGGCTCCCTTGTCACAATAACAATAGGAATGAAATTCAAATATGGTATACAAAACTCAGGATATACCTCAACTCACACAACAACCTGTTCCAAACAATATACCAAAGAAATGCGTCCTTTAAGACCCAGTCAAAGTAAGGTAGAATTGTGGGAAATACCCAGCCAGTAAATAGGAATAACAAATAGCTTGAGGAGATGCCCGATAGCCCAAAAATAACTTTAGAACTCCACCCACTTTTAGGTTCATCAACTCAAGTGAACTCATACTCCTTTGGTGATATAAATGTTTTCCTTCAACAAAGAATTCGTCTACTCTTGGCCAAATAATTTCATCCCGCACAAAAGCCTCTAATGATAGTCATTTCAATCCCTGAGAATGGATGTAACTCAACCCTCCTTTAGATGAAAGACTCAACCTCTTCCAACAATGAGAAAACTCAGTCCCTTGGTTAGAAACTCATCCGTCAGCAGAGATAAACTCGACCACTTCAACAGTGGGAGCTTGACCCCTTTCCTCAATCACTCAACTCTAGATTTGGCTTGACAACTCAACCTAAAAGAATATTTATAGAATACACAAAATCAGAACTTAAAATCACCTGATAACACTTTGGAAACTTACTTCAACTCTACCGTATTTTCTCCTTTGAAGAAAAAAGGATAAATTTGAGTGATCCACTCCCAAACTAGCTAGGTTGTATATTTTCAACATCAAAACTTGAAATCTAGAATGAGGGTTCCAAAAACACTAGAATCTTCCTCGAAAGTTTGCCAAATTTCATTTTAACAAGTGAGCAAATGCAAGAATGAGGGGAGGCTCCTCATTTTCCCTCTTTTATAACTCATTTGCCACTTTTTCCTCCTTTTTTTACCCTTTTATTTTAATTCAATAATTTTAAAGGGTTTTCTCACTGTATAATTTAAAAGTGACTTTTCATTAGCCTTGGACGCATGTCGCCCTTGTTAGAAAACTAGAAAGGTAGAAAGATTTTATTATGTTGACATTTGCTTGTGATATTCTTATATTCTTATTAGCTTTCTTTATGTTCTCCCTAATCTTCTTCTCATTGAGCAATCATCAAATAAAAACATGAAGATAGGTGATATCATAAGTAGGCACTCAATTGGAGCTGAAACCCCTTTGTAGTGGAAAACCCAACCAAACTCTTCCATTAATAGATTCAAATTAAATTGGGACAAACCAAGGGCTTAGGATAGAACAAAAGACCTCCCTAACTCCACCAAGTCATCCTTCCAAAATTACTATCAAACTTTAGTAGTCTTCTTCAAGTCAAACAACTTCAACTCAATTACAACCCAAAATTTTAGCCCTACTGCAGATCTGAAATTTTCAGCCTTCTTGCAATTGAGAAATTTCATAAAGGTGGCAATAGAGCAAGAATTTTTACTTCCTTTTGGCTTGACAAAAGTCTCCTTCTTCCTCACTAGGATTTCCTATTTCTTTTAGGTATTTTTCTTCCTTTTTCTCATCCTGTAACTACAGATCAAACTTGCTTGAGTATATGTCCAAATGAGGTCAAGCGACTACCAATATATAGTGTTTATGGATGATAGAATTCCCCTAATGAGGTTGACTTGATGGAGGATGTTGGCATTGATGATGCAATTTTTGGTGCAGTTGTTGGATGTAGTGTTGTTAGTTGGCATTTATGTCAACCTGACAGCCTCATGGCATCATGTGTTTCTGATGGTAGCATGAGTTGCATTTGTTTGTATGTGCTTGCTTGGTGCACGTATTATTGACTATGCTTGATTGTTGGTATCATTGTCTTGTGTGTGGATCCTATGGTAGATGCATTACAGGGTATGTCCATGGTGTTTTGATAGTTGTGTTGGTGCTTAAAGAGTTGTGGAGCACGATGGTAGAGGTTTGGGGCAAGAAGTCTTTATTTTTCTCTATACTCTACCTCAATCGCATGGAGTCAGCATTATGCATGCAATTGTAGGCTCTTAAAAACATTAATGCAATGTTGTGAGTGTGGTTGTAGCTGAGTTTTCCACGTTTTGAGTGTGTAAATGAGTTGGTAGACACTCACTTGTGTTGTGAGTGGGGCACTTATGGAACTCAAACCACTTTTCTGTGTCCTTCTTCAACTTCGTGGTGTTGTTATTTTCTTGCGGCTTTGATGGGCTGCCTTGGGTCACCCCACCTTGGCTTTCTCCTGTGGTCTTCGATCTCGCTTCTTCTGTTTAAACTTCTACTCGATCTTAACAACGTATCAGTATGCTGTGCCAAGCAAGGAGATGTTCAGGAACTCCATCTCTTCCTAGATGTACTTGTGTAGGTAGCGGGGGTATTTGAGTAGCAAATGTAGCTTAGAATCCTTGATACCCAACTGTGTGCGAAGGGTATGAAAAATGTTTGTGAACTCTAGCACATCTTGTTCCCTTCCCTGTCGTAGTGTGCTCCACTTTATGTATTTGTCCTCATAGCTTTTGATAGGGTAATATTGCTCCTTAATGGAATCTCAGAATGAATTCCAAGTGGGTGCGGTTAAAAATAGTGAGCTCGTGCTTTCATCCTTCTGCTCGCAGTAGGTTTCCCACCAGTCCTTGACATGGGGGGCTACTTTGAGAAGAGTGAAAATAATCTTTTCTCGACTGGAAAAATCATGAATAGAAAATGACCATCTAGCAAATTTAACCATTTATCTATGACATCTGCGTCTCTCTGACCCTTGAATATGGGGATTTCGAAATTAACTTGTACCTTAAACGACGTGGCATTTCCAGAGTAGCTATTGGAAGCCGATGCATTGCCCCTGGGTAGCCATTGAAGGATCTAGGCAAAGTTGTCCATCATCGCATTCCTTTGTCACTTGAGGGCTTCTTTGAGCAATATTTTGATAGGATCTCCTGTCCCCTTGTCATTCTTCTCATCCGCCATGGGAGGCTGTCGGGGTTTGCGGGGCTGGTATTGCAAAGGTTCGACCAGTTTAAGACCTAACTCCTTATATCTCGACCTCGTTGGGGACATGCAAAGAAAAACAGAGAAAAAGCAGACCACTCCGATACAACTGATCCAACTTTAAACAGGAACACAACAAATTACAGAGATAACCATAAACAAAGAGATGCAGTAGAAATAATACTTCATTTCATTAAGGTAAAATACTGAAATATGCTTAGAAACAAAAATGGAAATAAATCAGCTAGGGTGATGGTAGCTTATCTCTGAAAAGAGATGTGGCAGCTACATGCCTCTAAGCTACCTTACAATGACGCTCAAGGGCCTTTTTATTATTGAATGATAAGAGAAAACCATAAACAACCAAAACCCTAACTCAAGGAGATGTAACATCCAAAGTTTATGGGCCCCATTGGGGTGAGTTGGAGAGCCAACTTCTCAGGGTCGCGAATTGGTCATATTATCTCCGTTTGACATGCATGAGAGCCTGTTGGAAAGATCTCTTTGAGGACTACGACAAAAAAGAAAATTTTAGACCGAAAATTGTTGGCAGTAGATTTCCAAAAAAATGTCGTTGATGGCCTCAAAACGGCTTCGGAAGTTTAGGACCTGAAAAACTGCTAAAAATAGTAAAGTGTGCTACAATTAAGGAAACTGAAAAACTGAAAGAGACAGTTGTGGGGGTCCAAGTGGGATAGGTGGGTGGCCACCAAAATCCACTTGGATCAAAAGAGCTTCAGGGACTAGTCATCCTTGAAGCAGAAAACAAAGGTCAAGTAAGATCGATAGAGAAGCTCACATTGGAGAATAAAGATTTGAAAAAATTGCTTCGGATTCTTGAGAAGAGAGAGCATGCATTCAAGGAAGAAATTTCAGATCTGAAAATCAGCTAGAGAAGGAAAGAAAGAATGAGGATAAGGTTGAGAATCAACTTAAGAATCAGATCAACCATTGTAAGAAATTAGAAATGGAAATAGAAAGCGAATCTAGTCTATAAAAAGAAAATAAGGCAACAATTAAAGAGCCCAAAGAAAAAAATTCCAGCAGAAATGAGGGAAACTGACATCAAAATCAAGAGCCTAAGAATGTGTCAAATAAAAATATGAGAAATGTAAGGTGTTTTAGTTGTGAGAGATTTGGACACACTTCAACAAACTGCAAAAGCAAAAATACAAACTATTCCCAACAAAAGAAGCAATTGAGTGAGGATAATTTTCAAGAAATCCCATCAGTTTCGAGGTACAAAATTTCTTTTATGGGCATTGTTAATTTTTTAATGGTTTCATACATAAATCTGTTGAGTGTAGGGTTCATGGCACAAGAATTAGAAAGCATGCCAACAAAATATTTGAGTCATTCCCTCCTTTTATTAGGCATATTAGATAACATATTTGTGATAACCTAGGCCATAGAGCCAAAAATTGTTTATTGCATGTAAACCTTCACGGATATAATCAACAAAGGAGGAACTGCAAAAGAAAACATGAATCAAAAGAATATCCAAGCAAGAAGTAGTACATCAGGATTTGGAGAAAGGATAAAAAAATAAAATTGACACTAGTTGGGCCTTGGGGGGAGCTTGAAGAAGAAAATGCAGAAATTTACGGGGAGACCCTCTAAGAAATTTCCCATCGACAATTGGTGTAATTTTTAAAATTATCTCTCTTTGCCAAATGACATTAAATTTGAATGTAAGAACTATTTTCGACCTCATATCTTCACAATTTTTCCTGCAAAAACAATGGTTGTTAATCTAGTCACCAGGCAAAGAAAGAGCCATGTCTATGTGTGTAAAATTTGAGTAGATGCACAAAAAAATGGTGATTGATCTGGTCAATGATCTAGATATCGAGGGTCTAAACACATTGTTCTAATGAAGAGCATTATCTAATTGAAATTCCAATTACCTACACCAAACAAGAAAACAATATTTAGATCTTGGTAATCAAATATATAAAAATTGCACATCCGGTTCAATTTTTTTTACCCTGCATTTGATCTAGTCTCACGATCGTCTAGTTGTTGGTGATCCCATCCAAAATGTTAAAAAATGTATTAATGATTGATATAGTGGTTTGATCATGTAAGAATTTAACATTTTCATTATCTCCAAATAGATATATGAACACAGAGTTGATGGCACTTAGATTAGTTATGAATGAATTGCCTTAGTTATGAATTAATGTATTATTCAATGGTCGAGCATTTCTTAAATTGGAATTGATGGTGCAATAGTGGATAATTTGATTTGGTCAAAGCATTTTGTCCAATATGGTAGTTGTCATTAAATGATGATCTCATTAAAGCAGTTATTCTTATGTGCACTTGATTAGTCAAATGAATCATGCTTGTAAAGGTATTCATGGTCAAATGAATCAGTCTAAGGCCAATTTGGGAGTTCGTTTTAACCTCCCTAGTCATTAGGATTTGTTGGAGAAATTTGTGTAAACTAGTTCTATACTGAGGATTTTGACCCCTGAGTGAGTGGAATATGGTTTTGTAGTCTATATGTATCTATTTTTCATTCAACTGAAGGTTTTACATCAGTGAGTAGAACTCTTGGAGCTTGTACTTCATCACTTTTTATAGGAAAGCAAAGGACAATTGCAGCTATTATTCAGGAATTCTTGTGTTGTGAGTTTGTGATAATATTTTCTCTCTTTTATAGTTTTATATGAATGATAATTTCATCTTATTTCCATATCTATTCTTTTCAGTGACTTTCCTAAGAGGTTTTAAACACAATTCTTAATTTTAAGCTCTGTTTTGTTAGGAATTTCATGTTTATGTCACCTATCTTCTGATAAATGAATTCATTCTTTCCATGCTCATTTGATCTTTTCTTTTCCACCCTACACTACATCAAAAAAACCCCAAAGCATCACAAAGTCATACCTACCTTACTCCTTTATATCTCTTGCAACTTAAACCTTTGATATTTTGACCTAGTTCCGTAATTTTCACTCATGATCTAGTAAAACCCTAAATTTCAAAACCCTTGAGCTGAAATAACTAGCCTAACATATTTTCCCACTCCAGCCATCATTAGCTGTGAGATCATAGAGAGAGCCCTCTCTGGTTTTGTAGGTCTATCTCCTAAGCGCTAAGTGGTTTGAGGTTACCTCTGTCAATCTCCTCTCTCAGCCTTGGGATTTGTGGAGCATAACATTTTGGTGTCGTTGCCGGGGAACACAATATCATATCTTCCCTGGGAAATAACGATACATATTAGATCTGATTGTTGATGGTGAATAGTGATCAGACACAAGGAAGGTTATGCATGTTTCAGTTAGCGAATCCAGTGTCGAAGAATCCAAAGGTTTATAATTTTCATGGCGACTCCATTGTTCAAAAACCAGTAGTTTGAAGAACTTCTTGGTGACTTAACCATTTTCAAGATGGATTTAACTGCTCGAAGGTATGCTCCTATGAATCGTGCTCACATTCCTAGTTTTCCAAATCGAATTCCTTGCATAGATTCTCAAACTAATTTGCCCAAATTCATAAATGGAAATGAGGATGAGGCTATTCTACATCTAATAAAATTTCATTGGCATATACATAAGCTTAGGAGTAGGTTTCATGAGTATTGTTTGATGAAAATGTTTATGGCTACCCAAGAAGGAAAAGCAAGAGCATGGTATGAAGGATTAAAGCCAAGTATCTTATTCTCTCTTAAACAATCCACACAACATTCTTTGAGTTTTATGGAAAATCTCATCCTTCATTCTTGTTGTTCGAATATTGTTGTGAATCTTGTGAAAACTTCATTCAATACCTTGAAGAGACTTTTGGTGATGAAGAATGTCTAGATGATGAGATCATAGAGGCCCTTTATGAAATTTCCTCCCAACAAAAAATAACAAAGATTAGCTACTTTGATACAAAGGATCATTCACAACACATATCAACTCCTTCTTTTCTAGAATATGAAACTGATCTGCTTCCTAACAGTCAAGAAGAAATTGGTCCAAATCAGAATTCTGAAATTGCATGTATAGAAAATTTAAGCAGTGAACCATCTTATGGCAATGATTATCTACTTTTGCAAGGAAATAGTGAAAAAGAAATTGTTTTTCTTGATTCTTATGATAGTCAAATTGATATCCTTCGTGTTGAAGCACATGAGGAATCAAATATACTTGAAGTGGTTGTTGCATTTAAAGTTTTCCATGAGCATCCAAAACCATGTCTTTTGGATGAGAGGTATGAAGATAGTCATTCACTTGTTTTCTCAGATTGTTCTTTCTCTAAGTTTTTATTTCAAGATTAGGTTTGTGAAGACCAAGATGAGGTTTTTGATGAAATGTATGAAAAAGGATCTCTAGGCATTCACCACTCATATGTCTCTCCAGCTCATCCATTTCTTGAAGCACTATGACAAGGGAAGATTCGTGCAAATCATAATTTTGAATTGGCATGTGTGAAGGTTTCAGACAATGTAATTATGGTAGAGAATAATCATCAAACATTGGAAGCAGATTATGAAGAGGAGAGGAGCGATAGAGTAGAGGTTGTTTTAGAGCCTCTTTCACAGGATGATCTTCCTCTAGACTCAGAAAATGAAGAGTGTGCTTGTATTTCTTTTGACTTTCAAGATATGGTAATGTTCTAGATTATTATAGACCCTATTTCCAATCTGTTGCAACCATATGGGAAGCTGAATTTTCTTATATTTATGGATCATGAACACATGTTCAGTGGACACTTAGAGTGGCTAGTATTTTGTTTTTTCTTCCTGCTCAGGGAAAGTACGAGTAGAATTCAAATAAGTAGACATTTTATCGGATTGGTTACACCGGAGGGATCATTTCACATTATTGTATATATCTCTTCAGCAGGTGGGAGGTTATCATAAGGATTTGAAGCCCGAGGTGAAGGCCCTAAGATCTCGATGGTTTGCTGCCATGTGTAAGTAAGTTCAGTTAGTTGTCAAGTTTTTGAGTTAAGTCAAGTCAGTTTTATTTTTTCTTAAGTTTTGTTGGTCGGTTTTTAGTTTTGAGTTGGTCATTTTGTTTTTGACTCCATGCCTAACGGATAAGGCTACTTGGTTTATGGTGTTATTGACACCTCCTAAAGGAGTGTTGGAGCCAACGTTACTGTCTGTCAGTCCTGCCAGTCACTGGTGATCAAATGTGCTCTTTCAAAGTTTTTGTTAGGGTCTTAGGTCAATTTTTTATGGTTTCAGCAGGTCTTCAAATAAAAAAATTTGATCATTGGTTGTTGAGTATAGGTTATTTCTACTCCATTTAGTAATCATAGTTTTCACTAATTGTCATGGTCATATCATTATTGGGCTCGTATCAGTTGAAGTATTATCATATAAGTCTTGATATGGGGTTTCCACCAGTTTTGTCATCACTATGTCAAATTTAAACAAAAAGAGCAATGTCCATTGTCTTGAGTCCTTATATAAATGGAGTTAGCATCTTAGGAAGCTAATGAAATAAAGGTAAAGATAACTTTCCAGATCATAAATATATTGTTGTAGTCACATCATATTTGGTCTTAAGATGAAGTATAATGTCATGCGATGGCATATGCCAAAAAGTGATTTTGAGTTTATAAAGGATCAATCAAACATTTCTGTCACTCATTTCAGTTCTATTGAGCTCCAAATTATCATTGGATTCTGTTATCACTCAGGTTGTTCCCTGCTTCCTAAAGGGAATATGGTCGAGGTAACCACTGACCAATCTTTTGGCTACAGGTCCTAGCCTACCTGCAACCAGAGAGGGCTCTCTCTTTATAGTTTAGCTTTGTTGATGAATGTTTTAGGCTAGTTATGGAGCACTGTTTCTTTGAATTTGGTGGGTTGGTGAATTCATATAGAGTCGAGATACAAATTACAGGACAGTTTGTTCCATTGGGCAATGGAGTTGAGGTATTTGTGCTTGTGAAAGTGGATTTATGAAAACAGAGTGTTGCTGCAGAGCAAGTTAGGCATATGTGAAACAATTTATCAGGTTTGTTGATGAAATTATGGAATTAGTTAGTGAAAGGCAGTTAAGAATCTTTCACTATGCTAAATGAAGAAACATGAAGGTATTTCTTAAGAGTAGTTAAGAATTCTTAAACAGTATTCACCATGACAGGATAAGTTCAGACATGAGCAATTAAGAATTCATATCTATGGCTAATCCAGAAGAAAACATATTTAGAAATAGAGATTGAGCATAGGGTGTTTGAAACAAATCGTAGGTTATTCTTTTTATCTACTTACTAAGATTTCTGAAAACATAAGAGTTATGGAATACACAGGAAACACATACATAGTTAAGAGAAACTTATTGATTCAGCAAATGACACACGAATTCTGCAACAAAACAGAGCTTTACATATCCATCTTCAGACAGCGTTGGAACTAGAAATCTCCATCAGCAATTTTTATTATCAAAAAGTCTTCAGAATACAACAGAGAACTTCAGAAATGAATTACACTATAACCGACCCTCAATGCGTTATCTGAGGGGATATATATACAAAATAGGGTATAAAATATCTCAGTAGAGAGCTATTGTGCAATAAATTGCACCACCAACTCTCTTACAAAAAGTAAATGACAACATAAATATAGCTTTTAATGCTGAGGTAGCCGATATTTTTCTGTCAGACAGATTTGACTTTATGGCTCTGGAAAGTAGGTTGTAGCTGTGCCTTTAACTCTGCGTTGATTTAGCCTACTGTCTGGGTGCATTGCTGAGTCACCTGTACGGCCACTTGCTGTACCTATATGCTGATCTTCCTGCTGACCTGTAAACTCTGATTTTTCTCAAAAAAGGAAAAAAGTAAAGTGGCATTATCTGGGCAAAATCTCCAACATTGCTTGCCACCAATCAGCTGGGGTTAGCTGATGCCTCCTCATTTTCACCACTGTTTCATCTGCCTTTGTATGTCTATAAAAGTTTGGAGGGACTTCGAACAGATGATTTATTTCATGTTCAATAAAGAACAGATTTTCCAGCTTGTCATAGAGGGATTGCCCAGAGGGAGGCCCTGCTTCTTCTATGGAGCTGCTGGATGCAGTGATCTGGTTTTCAACATAATTGTTGATCCTTGTCATATACTAATTATATGACAGTAGTTGTCCTGTGCCAGTCACTAGGCTTGGCAGTCCTTTGCCCTGTAGAATAGCCATTTTAGCTCTAAATTCATCTATCTATGCCTTCATTTCCTGACACTTCCTCTCCAGTGTCTGAGTAAAGTTCCTTAAGGTCAATACCTTTTTGGCTGTGAGGATTGTGTCTGTTCTGCTGCTTATTTGTAGAGCAGCCAGTTCCTCTCTAGTGCGGTTATTTAGGAAATGAATCATTTTGGTGGCCTGCTCGGGCATGATTCCCAGGGCTGTCTTGGCTCTCTGAATCTCCACATGAGCTATGTCTATTAGCTCCACTTGTTCAAAAATTGCCTAAATGGACCTCCATTGGTCCTGTATAGATTGGCCAATTTTGGCCCAAATGATCTTCTTTATTTCTGCTAGGGTTTTACCTAGCATCAACTCTTTTTCCAGTGCTTTCACTTTGGCCTCCAAGGCCTTTATTTCTCTTTGCTTTTCTGCCACTGTCATCTTTAATTTGTCATAACTGGCCTCTAGCTTAGCCAGTTTTTCCTTGGCAATATTTATTTCAATGACTTAAGTTTCCAGCTCTTTAACAGCCTTCATCAACTCCTCCATGCCCATGCTGGATTCTGCTGCTGTTGTTGCTTCTACTGTTGCTCCTGTTGCTGATGTAGCTGTAGTAGGTGCTGGAATAGCAGGAGGGGCTTCTGCTTGTGTTGGAAGGGAAGGTTCAAGATTTGTTGAAGTTTGAGGGGGCTAGGAGGCTGATTCCCCTTGCTTGTCCTGCAGAGCTTTCTCTAATTCTGCCTCCATTTGTAGTATCCTTTGGTTCATAACTAGCAGCAGCTCCATGGCATTATCCACCTGCTTCTCTTGTGCAAGCTCTGCTGTTTCAGGATGGATGGTAGGAGGCAATTTTGCCTGTCTTCTCAGTGCAGCTATATCATCCTCTTTTTTCTTCATAAGGGCTCTAACACCCTTTGGGTCCTTTGGGTCATGTCCCAAATCTATAATTATGTCCTCCAGAGTCTTTATTCTATTGTCTTTTGCAGAGGAGGACAATCTTTCAAAATCAAGCTGCCTGTTGGTGTTCTTAAGGGCTTCTTTTAGCTGATGGGCCAGCATTTCCCTGTCAGCAAGTGTTGCATACACCATCTCCCCAGTTTGTTTGTGCAGCTCAATCTGATCCATGGGGTGTATGTCTTTAGAAAAGACCTCCAGGTTTGTCCTGTAGTAATCTACTGTGGTCTTTGGATGTGGGACTTTAGGCTTTAGATGAGTGAAGATCATCTTTTCTTCCTTCAGATCATAGGCAGCCATTAATCTTTGCTTTTTGGTTGGGGTTGTATTAAGGAATTGCTCATAGAGCTGCACCCTTAACAACTCATTTTGGGCCTTGATCTCTTTGAAGCCTTCTTTGACTGTAGCTGGTTTTTTGCCCTGTTGTCTGGAGGAGGACACCTCTATGGTATGCTGCTGGGCCTGTTCTAGATGAAATGAGCTAGTGGCATTCTGTTGGCTCATTTGCCTTTCTTTGTTGTGGCTTTCTGCCAGCTCTTCACTTATATCTCCTTCTTCTGTCTCAGGGTCTGTCCTCGGCCTCTTGACCTCTGGTTGCTGTGATGACCCTGTTGGAGGTGTGACCTCCTCCCTGTCTCTCTTTTTCCCTCTCTCATCATTGAGAGGAGTCTGCAAAACTGGGTTTTGAGTTTGTTTAGTTTGCTGGGGGGGGCCTGTTCTGATTGCTGGTCCTTTGATGTACTAGGCTGCCCTGTCTCTACCTCTTGTTGTTCATCCATCTTCTCCTTTCCTTTTCCTGTGGTTGTTGTTGTTGGAGCTTGCTGGGTGTCCTGTGCAGCTGGAGCAGTAGAGGTGCCTTCTCCTGATTGGACTGGTTGCTTGAACAAGACCTGTTGACAAGAGTCTAAGTCAAGAGTTTTTTCCAAGTCCTTTACAGTCTGCTCCATTATTTCTTCCTGAGTCAATTCCTCTACTATTGATTCAGGCACCCATTCATCTTAATTAGCAAAGTGTTGTATTTGAGGGATTGGGAAATGCTTATAGGCTAGCAACCTATATTTGACCCTCCTGGCACTGATGAAACCTTCAGGGTCATAAGGGACCCACTAGAAGCTTCTCTTGAGTTTGAGCTGTTGTCCTAGTATTTGATCAGCTTCTTGCCAACCATCTTTTTTGTTCATGACAAATGGGCCTAGGTGGTCCCTGAACTTTAGGTTGGCTTTCTTCTTGGCACGGTGAAAGTGTGTTAGATCAGAGTTTATAAGCTTTCTGTAGTACTCCAGGGCAAATAGCCTCATAGGGACATATTTTGGGAGCCTGTAGGGACAGAGCTCACAACCATAAATTCTGATGACAGTGTGGTTTTGGTACAAGTACCAATCACCAATTTTGTAGCTTCTGGAAAGCTGCAAGATTTTCTGCATATCCTTAGACAATCTAATAGGAGGGGTCCTCTTTAAGAGGAGTGTGACTGGATACACAAACTGATCAATGAACTCACAGTATGAGTAGGGGGAATTCTGGACTTGGTGGAAGACTGAAGACCAGAAGATCACAGACCTCCTCTCACCCTGTGAGTATAGTTTCCTGATTGAGCACTGGAAGCAATTTGTTTGGTAGTATAAGAATAAATGATAGATGTATGAGGAATATTTGAATATTGCCTCCCTCTTCAGCCTTGTCAATTGATCAGGTATCTTATTGGCAATGTATTTGGCATAATTGTATTTCATAGCAGGGGGCTTCATAAGGCTGTATGCAGAGAGCATGACCAACACAGTTAGATCAACATGCTTGTTTGTAGTGAACCCCAGCACAGAGGTCAGCGTATCTACCAGTAGCTTGCCAACCTCATTGAAATCTGCATAGGAAAAAGGAGGTGGCCCAGAAGGTTGGCAGTCCGCCTTTATGAATTTCCTGGCTATGGCAGCAATGTCTGTGCTAGAGAGTTTGGAGCCTTCATCTAGTAAATAATTCATGGAGAAGGGGTATAGCAGCTGGGTCTGCTTGTAGTTGAGCATCTGGTTGATGGAATCTAGAGTTATATAAAAGAGGATGCTCCCAGATGGAGACTTTACAGCCTTGAGTTTCTGGTCATAGTTCTCTGCACATAGGTGGATGACTTCAGGAAAAATGTTGACAGAAGGCAGGAAGTAGGTGGGTAGATTGGATTCCCAGATGCTATACAGGTCACTGTTGTCTAAGTGACTGTTTCTTAGTTGGAAATATGTTTGCAAGTGGCTTCTCTCTGCCACAAAGTCTGTGATGAGGGCATCACTATCCACCAGTGGCATAGCTTCTAGTTCTCTGTTAGGTGGATTTATGGGCACTACATCTAGAGCAGTTGGAGTAGCCATTGTCTTGTTTTTAGCTAGATGATTACTGTATTTCAAGCTTGATGTGAATGCTGAGGAAATGGCTTACTGATCTCTGTTTGCAGTGAGCAGTTTGGCAGTGCAAGGAGGCTGTCACAGGCTTAATGAATCTGTGGGGCACTCTATTTTGAAGAACCATAGTGTGTTTGAGCTGGTTAGCTGGTTATTTGTAGAGAATTCCTTTAGTAGGGGTGAGGGAACTGTCAATTCAGTCTTCTAGCCGGTAGCTCAGCTTCTTTAGTTGCTCTTTGCAGTAAAATGGTGAATTTCACAGAGGGTCGCGGGTTTCTACGAGACTTTCGTCGCGCAGGGGTTTCAGTGGCTTTTTAAGTAAATTTCAGTGGTGAATTTGACAATGTGGGTCCTTTAGTTGAGTTCTTTAAATAGGAAAATAGGATTGCAAGGAGAACAGTGGATAAGAGAGGATGCCTGCGGCAAATACCTAGTTTTAATGGCGTATGAGGCGTTTGCACCAGTCGAATTGACTGAATTGCAGGTAGTTGGGTTGATAATGGAGGCGGCAGCAACTTTGGAGGATAGATTTTTCTTTTTGACCATTGTAGGTTGAATTTCGCTTTCAGAGGAGCTCCAGGCGTCATAGAAAACAATGCGAAATAACAGTTATTTGACGCCTTTTTATGCATTTTTGGCATATTGGCGCCTTTTTGTGATGACGTCATGCTGACGTCATCATGGACCCGGGTACGGATGGGTGACGTGGAGGCTGACGTGGGTGCCCAAGTGGCAGTGACACGGTGGCAGGATGGACTGGGTGACATGGTGGCCAGGGGTGACGTGGAGGCTTGGTGGCGGCAAAGCGGGGTGACGTCATGCTGACGGGGGCGTGACATCATCGCGGGGGGAAGAGTGGTAAGCCGGTTCTCCCTGGTGGGGGTCTAGGGCGGTAAGCGGTTTGGGAGGGGGCGGGGCAGCGAACAGCGCGGGCGCCTTGAACGGCATGGCGGGGGTACGCAGCAATACCGCCCATCCCCCGGACGCAAAAGTTCGGGCAGCTCTGCTGGAAGATCGACCGCCCACCGTTGGATGGGCGGGGCGGAAGATCGGGTGGCGGGCGGTAAATGCGAGGTGACGATGCGTTAGTACCGGGAGCCCGCCCTAATATTTAATTAAATTTTAATTAAATCGGGTGCGGGGGGGGTTAAAAACTTTAGGTTATGGTTTGTTCGGGAAAAACGTGCATTTTATTAAATGTCTTTTTTATTTAAAACTTTTAATAGAACCGGTTTAGGGCGGGAAGAAAGGGGGACATGGGTAATTGAGGGCGGGGTTTTGATTTTTTGCCTTTTAGCCATAGTTTTTTCCAAAACCCATAGTTTTTAGGATGATTGGGGGTTAATACTAACCCTTGAGGGGTTGATATTTCCCAAGGAAGGGATATTTAGCTATAGTGCTAGGGGGAGGGTATTTATAGATATTTTTGGGATATTTTCAATAGATTGTAATAGAATTAGGGGAAGAGGGGAGTTAGGGAGCTAGATAATATGTTAGTGATTAATATGGTTTGTGAGGTGAATGAAGGGGTAAATCCAAGTTTTAATAAGTGAAACTTAACTTAGGATTTTGAGGATAAATAAAAATGATGAAAAAAGGATGTTTTACACAAACAATGTGGCTTCTTTTCATGTTTGAACTCCATGGTTTGACCAAATAGTTTGTGATGCAATGAAGTGGAACTGGACATCTGAGCAGATCTCAAGGCCCTTGGGAGTGTTAGTAAAATGAATTTTGGGGGAAACTAGGGAAGTTAGACATGCTTCCAATGCTTGTCCTCCACTCTTTGCCTTTGAGGCCAATACCCTGAGTGGCATAAGTTTGCACTTAATAGGCCAATTGGTGATGGCTCTCCATTTCTGCAACCTTGTACTACTTACCCATCCTAGTAATCCTAACATTTTTTCTTCATTAAAGTGGGTGCACTTGAATTAGCAGAC
>APFE030819583.1:0-20677 GCA_000404065.3 Pinus taeda | reverse complement strand
TGAAGAAGCAATGCAGGTTGAAAGCAGGAAGAAGTGGGAGGTAGCCATGGAAGAAGAGATGGAATCCTTAATGCATAAACAGACTTGGGATTTAGTCAGGTTGCCTGCAGGAAAAACTACATTGAAGAATAAATGGGTTTACAGGTTGAAGGAAGAAGATGGAGGAAAACAGAGGTACAAAGCTAGACTTGTGGTGAAGGGGTTTGCACAGAAGAAAGGTATTATTTTGATGAAATATTTTCTCCTGTTGTTAAAATGACTTCAATTAGAACTATTTTAAGTCTAGTAGCAGCAATTGAAGATTTGCATCTTGAGCAGTTAGATGTAAAGACAACCTTTCTCCATGGGGATTTGGAGGAAGAGATATATAGATAGCAGCCACAGGGATATGAGGTAAAAGGGAAGGAGAAACTAGTGTGCAGGTTGAAGAAGAGCTTGTATGGCTTAAAACAGGCTCCAAGGCAGTGGTATCTAAAATTTGACAAGTTTATCTCTGAACAAGATTATAGTAGATGTCACTCTGATCATTGTGTTTATCTAAAAAAGCAAAATGATGGCAACTATCTATATTATATTGTTATTGTATGTAGATGACATGCTTGTTGCAGGATCTAACATGCAGAAATAAATGTGCTCAAAAGAAAAATGGCAAATTCATTTGCAATGAAGGATTTGGGAGCTGCAAAACAAATCCTTGGTATGAGAATAACTAGAGACAGGAAAAATCGTAAATTAACATTGTCTCACAATGAGTACATACAAAAGGTGTTGAAAAGATTTAATATGCACAATGCAAAACCAGTTAGTACACCTTTTGCTAGCCATTTCAAACTTAGTAAGGAAATGTGGCCAAAGACCCAAGAAGACATGGATTATATGTCTAAGGTTCCATATGCATCAACAGTTGGAAGCTTAATGTATGCAATGGTCTGCACAAGCCTGATATTGCACATGCAGTGGGAGTTGTAAGCAAGTACATGAACAATCTAGGAAAGGATCATTGGATGGTAGTGAAATGGATTCTCAGATATTTGAAAGGTACCACAAATCAAACATTATGCTTTGGTGGTTCAAACATTTCTCTATAGGGATATGTTGATGCAGACATGGCAGGTGACAGAGATAACAAGAGGAGTACTACAGGATAGTATTTACTGTAGGTGGAACAACTTCCAGTTGGGTTTCAAAAATCCAAAGTGTTGTTGCACTTTCAACAACAGAAGCAGAGTATGTTGTTGCTACATAGGCTAGTAAAGAAATGATTTGGTTACAAAGGTTTATGGGTGAGTTGGGTAAGAAGCATGATATGGGCACGTTATACAGTGATAGCCAAAGTGCCATTCATCTTGTAAAGAACTCAACATTTCATTCCAAGACTAAACACATACATCTCAAGTACCATTTCATACGATTAGTGTTTGAAGATGGAGAGTTGAAGCTGGAAAAGATACACACTAGCCAGAATCCTGCAGATATGCTAACAAAAGTTGTAACCAGGGAGAAACTAAGAATACGCTTAGTTTCAATTGGTCTTCAAGGATGATGATCAATATGAGAAACATCCAAGTCCAAAGAGAAGTCATTGTCTAGCAAATGAAGCAACGATGGAATTGCTACAATCATTCTCCAAGTGGGAGATTGTTGGGTGTGGAGCATGATTGTTCAGAGGTCTTTGTTTCAGTAGGATTTATACCCCAGGAAGTTTGTACACCCCTCCACGTGGGGGGGTGTGGGGAGGACTTGTCCCCCTCACGGGGCTTCGGGGGAGCCGATCTCCCCCGGCTGGGGGGTCTGGGGGCCAGTGGTCCCCCGGCGGGGGTTTCAGGGATAGCGCCCCTGAAGCTAAAAACAGATGTAAAATTGCCTTGTAAAAGTATAGTAATTTCTAGTCAATCTGGGTCATTCATTAGGCGGATGATCTGATGGTAGAACTTATGTTTATTTTAGGGTTTTTTGCCGAAGAAGGCAACCCCTCTCTTTGTATGAGGGCATTATATTTGAGGCTGTGAAATAGATGTGTATTCTCTAAGCAAGAAATAAAGAGGTGAGATTGTGAGAGAAAACAGAGGATATTACAACGGATTTACTGTAGGTTGTGTCTCTTCATTTTGTTGGATAATAGAAAGGAAGGACTGGCTATTCGGGTTGGACGTAGCCCAAACTGGGTGAACCACGTATATCTATGTCTCTCTTGTTTTATGCATTTTCTGTTTATATTTCTGCAATATTTTATGTGTTCCATTGCTCCATAATATATAATTTTCTAACAGCTTGAGTACTACAAGCGATTGAGAAATGGGATATTTATTTTGTGGGTCCCATCAATTCTCTTGTGTGACACTCTCATTCTCAATACATCGTCAATGTGATAAATTACTTGAATTGTTGGGATGAAGCAACAACTGTTAAGGATTGTATTGTTGATACAACTACCTGATTCATATTTTAGCACATTATTACCAGATTTAGGTGCCCGAGGAGCCTCACCAGTGATTAAGGGTTACACTTCATTAATGAGACTATTTATACTCTGCCACGAAACATTATGATTCAACATCACAAGAGTAATCCCTATCATCTGAAGGCCAATGTTACGATTAATGATTTTAACAAGATTTTAGAGAAAGTACTTATAAAGATATTTTTTACAAACATGGATGATTGGGATGAGCATGTACCTACCACCCTATGGGACTACCATGCCACTCTGAAGAGGCTACATAAATACACTCATTTCCAGCTTGTCTATGGGAAAAAGGTGGTGGTACCAGATGATTTTATTATTCCTAATCTCTTTATTGCACAGGATGCTAAAACGACAGAGAATGAATCCATTACAAAACAACTAAATCAACTATGGGAATTTGATGAAGCGATGTTCCTAGCATATTTTCACCTAACTATTGAGAAGGAACGAAAAAAAGCATGGCATGATTGACTTATAAAGAAAAATTCCTTATCAATCAGTGATTAGGTTTTACTCTATGAAAGTAAGTTTTTGAAGCATACTAGGAAGCTCTAAATGCATTGGCTAGGTTCATTCCATGTTGTAGAAGTATGAGATTCTAGATTTTTTAAGCTTGTGCAACTGGAGGGGATTTTGCTGCTAGGATAGGTGATCAATGCACACCTAAATCCCTTATATGGCTAACAAATTTCTTAATCAAGTATTGATCTCTGAAAGGGGTTCATAGTTAGGCTTAGGATCGAGTCATTTATGTCATTTTTTTAGTTGTAGAATAAAGGTACTTGCATCTGATTTGTTATTCTAGTTGGTTGTCACCCACCACAACTAATTGTGGTCAGGGAAAAGCATGTATCATTTGTCTTGTATGTCAAAATCCATAATAATTAGTAGAGTCTTTTCAAACTATTTGTATAATATTTCCCGTAATACTCTTGATAGATTTTGGTTGTCCACTTTATGGTTTTGTCATCATTTCCTCAGTAATTGGTCATAATTATCACCCACATTTCGATTTTTTTTGCATCATCCACCTAATGTCCGTGTCATGGTCACCATTATTGTTTTTCTTCGAATCGATTATGGGAAGTTTTCATATTTATTAGTTAAACGATACAATCACAGGCACCGTATCAATTATTTCTATGTAATCTACATGGCAATGTTGAAACTTTTCATTGTAAGCAGTTCGTGAGTTGAATTCATCACCCTAGCTCTGATGTCTAGCTCCTTTGGTCCCCATTCTATTTCCAGGCCTCCTGTTTAGATTTTCTATAGTCTATGAAGTGTAGCGATGACCTACACCCCTAAGCCTATTATTCTTGTAATTAAGTCAGATGTCTATGTTACCAAGATGAAGGATCTCTTGGGGAAGTATGAAAAAGGATCACTGGTAGACAATGATTTTTCTAATTCATTTCAACACTCAAGTGCGAGGTCTTCATCGAACCATCAAGAAAGAAAGATGACAACGATTCCTCCCATTTTGAAGTCAACTTTTGAGCATTACAGAGGTCCACATTGATGAATTAGAGAAATCTACATGTCTTTGGGTTGTCGAGAGAGGCTATGAAGTGTACCAAGTTCCTTATTATTCCCATGCAGTGAGGATCTCTATGGTTTGACCGAGAGTACCCAATACATATCAATGATCTTCAAATGTTAACGGGGTTATTCGTGGTGGGTGTCAATGTCTCATCTGCCTTTCAAACCGCATCCAAATGGGGCAAGAAGACCGATGAGAGAACTTTTACACTAAGTATGCTACTCAGTGAGGAAGCCGATGGGATATAATCAACATGATTAATAGGCCTATAATAAAATTTGCATTTCATGTGATAATTGTGAAATGTATGTGCCATTACATGAAGTGGGAGTGCACTTTGGATGCCATCTCGGTTTTTGAAGCTTGTGACCATGGAGAATAGTTTACTTGGTGTAGTTATTTGTTGAACAAGTTGTTTGAGGCATGAAAGGACATCCCAAGTGGGTTTCATACTTCATCCACGACTACTTAGTGATGACCATTACTGTGATGAATTAATGTCATCCTGAAGGGTGACAAGTTTCTCTAGTTTCAAATGATCGACCTTTAGCCCTTTCATACCTTCTATGGAGGGCATTAGGGGATCCCAACAGTAAGGAAACATATGAAGGATATTTTTCTAGATGGTATGCCAATATGGTCATCATTGCCAAAAAAGTCTCCCGGATATTACAACCACTTCTCAATGAGTATTGGCACTCCATATGGCCTTTTCTTCGCCATATAACCACATATGTCCATCCTAGAGTTGTCAATGTAGATATATTTTGTTATGCTTTTAACCTGCAAAAGATACCTAATTACAGAATATGCGAAGAAAAATACCCAGAACATAGAATAGTGAGAGTCAACAACAAATATTTTATTATTTAGAAACCAATGTTCACTGGCCTCTTTGAGGGGGAAACCTCCAATAGAGCAGAGCTCGATTCAAAAATAAGACACGATGCTCCTCGCAGGGAGTCTCTATCCTTTATATATGACTCATACATGTAATACCATGGATCAATACCATGGGTTTTATTAATACCATCTACCTAATACTAGGCCCATTTGCAACTAACTATGGTCCTGTAATAAATAGCGGGTTAACCAATTACAATTATTAATATGGGCTTTATTGACTCTTTATTATATCGTGATCCCACTACATAAATAAGGGGGTTAGGGTGGGACCCTAACATATTTCACATGAAGTCACTACCCTTTTACCTCAGTGAAGAGGTATTTCACAATGAAGCTCTCTCTTGGTCGAGTATTGGCTACGAAATTTGGGATAATAAGCCTTGTTATTAATTTGAAAAAAAATTCCACAGCCACTGCTAGGGGAAATTCCATCCTTGTCAAGGAAACACATAGTTGCGAAGGTCCTCAATCTTGTCTTCAATCAATTCAAGGAGATTGTTTTCTCCACTCACAACACTTGGGAAGCTCTCAGTCCTATAGTAAGTTATATGCCCCTTCCCTTTGATGTTAACACTAGATTTCCCGTTAATATTAAAATTTTCAAGCCTTTAACTATCTCTTCAGGTACCATGGAACCCACCTATACCACTCAACCAACCATTCTTAAGCCTCTTCAATTCACTACCCTTCTCCCTTCCTTAGTTTGAAACAATCCACCTCCTCCCTAGTCCCAAACCATAGAACTCATAGGTGAGGAACCACATGGGTTTATTGTTGGCACTTGGATAATTGAGTAACCCCCACATTCCACACCTGTTGCTTCTTTTCCATCCCACAATCCTTTGTTGTATATTGCATCCCCCTCTACCACCATCTTTTATCTTCCACAAACCAGAAACTCCCTTACTTCCAACATGAAATGGAGGTTGACTCTATCACTTAGGATATCACTGAGAAACCCCCTATGTCGTAGATGTGAGTGCTTCCCCTATTGATCTTGTTGCAGTGCCTATACCGCAATCCCTACCTCTAGCGCTAGGCCCAACAATGGCATAAACTCATCTTGTCTAACTCATCCAAGATCCTGACAAGTCCCTAGAAACTCTAAGCAACGTGGCAAAATATTTTAACCTTATTCCCTCATTTCCATATCTAATGGTTGAAGAAGTCTGCACCGAATTCCACAATTAGCAGAGCCTAGAGTGAGAGACCTCCCCAAATGTTCATTCTCAAAAGTCTACTACTAGTGGAAAACCTCCGCAAGCATGGTATCCCTTACCTATTTCCATTTCATGCGAAGCTATCCAAAGGTGGTATTCATCCCAAATGTTTACCTTCATATGACTTGTTTCTTGATAGGAAGAAGCCCTACACTATATCCTAGTCGTTGATCATGAGAAACATGAGTAGCATATTCTCTTCCTCACAGTTGAGCGGGATCAACTTCTGCATGAAAAGGTAGAATTGCAAGAGTGAGTTAAGGATATCAACGCCAAGTTCTAGAAGACATGGCCAACTATTGTTGAAGTGGTGTTGAATGCACCAGATGGATTTTTTTCTTGTACTCTTTCTTAATATTGTGACCACATTGGGGAAACATGCACTGAACTTATTTTTGCAGACTAAAACCTAAATCACACCCTTACATCCACCTAGAAAACACTCCTAGACCTAGCCACCCAGTATGTCACAAAAATTGACCATAAAATCACGGTTAAATCTTTGCTTAAATAATCTCTTGGGAAAATTAGAGTGGATGCGTAGGAAATATTTCGAGAGCTTCATAATTGGTTTTAGAGTTTCTTGCTAAAAATAACCAACCTATATACAAGTTGCATCAATAAGCCCATAAAGTGTTCAATCAAGATTTGATCATGACTGATCTCGACCAATAACAATATTTTTTGTGTAGATATATTGATTGGGAAAGAAGATCACCTAGATTAAGGAATACTCTCGTGCTACCAAAGTTGTGTTCTGCGACTTCAAGTCGTCTTCCATGCAACATCTTAGGAAGATGAGGCAACTCACCACCAATGTAGAGAAATAATAGCACAATGGCATGGGAGAACATCCAAAACAACCCAATGTTGAACTTACTGCCTAATGTCTCACTCAGTCTACAAGTTTGATGGATTCCTGGAGGACTGTGATTAATGACTACTCTTAGTTCAAAGTCGGTGTCATACAATTAGTGCATGATTTGGGTCCTTCATTTGAAGGTGCACCTACTTCATAGGGAGAGGCAACACTAGAAGGGGCATAGCAACAAAAACAAGTAGCAGAGGAACCAATGAGGGATATACTTAGGGATGAGTCAATAGCTTGTGGTCTGGGCCTGTTGGGTCCTTCGTTTTTGGGAACTAAATTTTGACTAGCTCTAACCAAAAAGAAGTTGCACAGATGACCATTGAAGGAAAGGAAAAGAAAAGTACAGGAAATTCATATGACGAATATGGCAGGAAGAAATCATAGTTGAGGTTGAGTTCGTAGAGGCTTCCAAGGAAAGATAAGTGCACAAAATGGGTAGTAAAAGTTAAGTTTACAGAAGTCATCAAAGAAGAGTGGACATGCTATCTGAGGTGATAACAAGAAGATCAAGTGAGTGGGATGGAGAAAGGGAATATATAATAGGACCAAGGGAATATAGAAGAATATAGAAGAGAGGAGCGATCAATGCAGAGATTTTGTTGTAGTTCCAAACAAGATCCTTGTTTTATTAAATGTTCTTTTGTTCTGTAAACTCTACCTTGTAATGTGATTCAAGGATTCCATTGTGCTAGCAATTATAGTCATGATTCTCTACTGTAATGATGTCTTATCTATTAATCAAAGGAAAGTTGTGGGAATGTTCGTTTTCTATGTAATGTGATGGAATGCTCAACCACTTTTAAAATTTTCTCTTGTATAGGATATGAATGCTCTCTATTTTTCCTAGTAATATTTCGAATCTATATTTTCTACATGATGCATGTTTGATAATGGGGCCTTTGTTGTGAATGCATAAACCGAATTATTTGTTGCATTACTCCTTGATTTCTCTCCATGATACCACACCTTCCTAAGTCTCGATATGCCTCGGGTTAGAAGCCTTGCCTTCCAATTAAGTAAGGTGAAAATAACAGTGTAATTATAGACTATAGAAAATCCCTCTTTTGGCACCCTGTGACTAAACCCAGGTCTCCCTCTATTAGAATTTCGAGCCAATAGTTATTCAGTAAAGAGATATGCACTTATGGAAAGTACTTGGTTTGAATGAGCTATCATGTTAGTACACCTCGTCACCTACTGGCCTGGAAATTTAATGCCTAAGTGTCAATCTATATCAAAGAAAATTGGCATATGGTTTGATTATGGTTCATTGTCCACATTCCAAGGTTGTCCTTGCTTTGTCATAAATGAGTACTTGACAACTATTGATTTGGTCTATTGGGTTTTCTCAAGAGGGTTTCATCAAACAATTCATTTTAGTCATTCTCATTTTGATCTCGAGGGTTCACTAACTTAGGGTTGAATGTCCAGTTTCAAATTTTCAAGCCCTATTCCACCCCAACCTATGAATTTTCCTATGTAACATGCTTCGAGTAGTCCAAGCAGATCTCATTGGAGTAGAAATTGTAGAGTCATATGAAGAGTTCTTAGTTATGTTTCGTCAAGTAGGTTGGTGTTAGTTTTTGCAATTGTTTTGAGGACAAAATAATGAAATAGTCAAGGATTTTTCTTATTCCTTCAATGGAAGAAGAGCTTATGTTGGTGATCTTCAATTTAAAGTTAATTTGCAGTTTTTGGAACCATCCACCTAATTATGCTTGGAAGGTGAGTGTTGGTCCAAAATTGCTATAGCCAAAAGCATTCCATGAAAGAAACTGCTAGCGAATAAGGATTGTGAATACTCCATTAAAGGTATTTCTATATCATTTATCAAACTGAACTAGATTAACCTGTTACATTTTATTTGTAGATACATACCCTCTAAGGGTCATTACAGTGTTATTTTCATGTATCACATTCGGCTTTACATCGTGTTTTTAGGTCATAAACTTAATTTTCCATACTTTCTCCTTAAGAGTTTAATAAGGATGTAAAAGGATTATCAAGCTAAGCATAAAAAACCCGGAACAATATCTTTTCTATCATGGGTTAATTTTTATATTGGTTATATATCATTTAGCTAACATTGTTGATGATTGGGATATGTTTCTCACTCGAAATGGCTATGGTAAACCTTTGGTGTTTGATCTTTTTCATTCTTCTACCACCAAGCTCGCAACCCTTCTCATGTTGATTCAACTCCATCCATGGATGAGTAGTTACAACAAGATGAATGTGAGGTATTTCCTCAAATTTCAGGATTAGGCTATTTAGAGGATAGCCAAATTAAGGTTTCCAAAATTTTAACTTCTCTCTGAGTTACTAAGAGTGCAACTAAAGCTCATAGGTTCATGTTGTAACATCTGCAACACCCTCCAAAAAAATTTCTTGCACTTATATTTCGAAGCCTTCCTTAGTATTTCCCTTTATGGTTTCAAACACTTGAGCTCATTTCTTGAGCTCTCTAAGAGTCTTTTCACCCCTTTCGCTTGTTTGATCAACTATCATATTATAGCATATTTGATTGTTTTACCATGCTTGTGGTCCTTTTCTGGTGATTTCAAAGGTTGGTCTTTGTGTATTCATGTTGTTCTAGTTATGTAAACATTTTTCACACTCATATACAAAGTTTTAAACATTGCCACACAAGTGTCATCACGATCGTCCTAAGTCCATCTCAAGTGTCGCACTTGTTGCTTTTTGTTCTAGGACAGTATCAGAGAGGGTAATGCTTTGTATTGTTGTTCTAGTGATCTATGTTTTTATGTCATCGAAGTATGCTAAGTTTGTGATAACAAGTTCAAGTTCCTCACAAGTTCACTTCCCTCCCACACTTAGCCATTTCTCTGAAAATCCTTCCAATCGGGCAACTCACTTTCATCGGGCCCCAACTGAACCATGCACTGCATAGTCTCAGCCCTTAGTGATGCAACCTTGCTGCCTGGAACTACACAGACATTGTCCCTCAAGGAAGTTGCACTATGCAATTCCAGAGATGAGCAGCCTACCTTCATCCCCATAATTGTGCATGAACTTCTACCAGCTTGACCTGAATTGTGAATTTTGCAAGATCATTCATCAAGCTTCTTCCTTACCTGTTGGAACCCCGTAATTCACATAAGACCAAGCCTCCCTTACCTCCTAGAATTGCGAATAAGTGTCAACCCAATGTTGTCCCTCAGCCAGGACTCATTGATCTTGACAACTGTGCAGCTTGTCCTTCTAGGCCTATCTACTACCTAGTCCCTTCTTGCCTTTAAAAATGTCATAGAATTACCTCCCAAGGTTCTATCCTGCATCAGCCACTGACTCTCTCAACTGCGTAAACTTGTCTCCCAGTGGTTTCTACACATTTTTTCCCCTACAGTGAGGACTATGCTAAGGAGTTCCCCAATGAAGCCTGAGTTGTGCTCTACGCAGTCTCAATGACCAACCTCCCTCCCTGTCATCTGGAACTATGAAATGCACAGTTATTGGGCCCTCTTTCCCAACCTGTCACATGTACCGGTCCTAGTCCATGGATAACATTGCATCATCTTAGACTTGGTATTTTTTGGATTTGATGTTATCTCGTCATGAGTGAATTGCATGAACAGGTACACTATTAGATCATGGTGAGATGATGAAGAAGGATAATAAGGAGTGAACATGCTGTAAGACTCACTTATAGTTCGATAGCCAAAGAAGCTTATCAAGAACAAGCAAAGGGAACACATGCATGCAACCACCTCTCAAGACTAAAAATCATTAAAGACCCTGCATCATCAAGCTATGCAGAGGAGAAGAGAAAACACATCCAAGAACACATCTATCACTCAACAGCAGTAGTGGCTTGACATTTCCACCTCAGTAAGCTAGCCCATGTCAGTAGTGTCATGTCATGCCGTGTCATGAGTTGTCGAAGGCAACATCACTATTATGAGCCATGTATATTGTAAATCAAATGTAATGTAAAGTGGAAGTCCAATGGACACACATGGATATGAAGAGACATGTCAGTTGAAAAGTCATAGGAATTTGAACATTCATGAGGGTAGTCAAAGAGTCACAGGTGTCAAGCATCACCCCTTCGTTATATATACCCCCTCATTGTATGAGCAAGGTAATTTTCACCTTGGCTCTTCCCACAAAGCATAGAGAGTTTCGGTTAGTTCTTTAAGGAGCAAGGAGTGGCTCCAATGTCCCACTACTCAGGCTAGTATGTATGATGTGAATATGTGTCTTGGAATCTTTTCTTAATACAGAAACCTTTTCAGGCCATCACTTTTCCATGAATTACTTATGGATGTTTGTAAGACTATTCTGTGAGAATTTATATTTCATGTTTGTTCACATGTAGTAAGATGGTTGAACTATTTCAGTTGTTTTAGTCCTTATCTTGTTGGGAATGTGTTGTAACGCTCATCATTGTTGTCTCATCCTTGTGGAATACGACGCAGGATACTAGATAGACCTTTCGTGCTCATCGTTTATAACAACTGTCACATCTATTGTGGACTATTCTGCTGGATGGTATATGGGCCTTTCCCCATTTTTTGGTTTTAATGACTACCACATCCGCTTTGGACTATTTCGTTGGATGCTCAATAGCTCTTCCTAGTTCATGTGTGTCTCTTCTTGGGTGGTACTATTACCTCTCACTTAAAGGCTCACTTTTATCCTCCCTTTTGAAGTAAGAGAACCTAGACACAGTCACGTTGGACACTCACCAGGCACACTCACCTTGCTTTTTGAAGGTACCATTGCAACACTCGCTTGTGCTAAAAGACAAAGCCAAGGAAAATATCTAAGTATCTGGCAATCGAGCCATCATACCGGATGGTAATCCTACACCAAATGATGTGAGGTCAAATTGGGACCTCATATTGGGGATATCCCCTGAATGTTGTCATATCCAACACTATCAACATTTCTGGCATTCAAATGAGGGAAACCAATAGTTTATGGCTGATTTTCTCACCAACCCCACTCATCCATTTTCTGGTCAAGGCAGTAAATTTCACTCCCTCCCCCCTACCCGGAATTTTGAAGTTGGTAATTCCTCACCTCCCAGGCATGAACATGAAATCCCATACCATAAAATCCAGGCTCTTCATCCCATCACCTGTCAATTTGAAAAAGTTTTTGGATTGATTCTAGGAGTGTACAGTCTTCCATATTCTCAAAAGAAGAACAAGACTACCCCCACAGGAGTATTAGTTATAGCTGTTGAATAAGTAATCTTTTCCACTCTTGAAGAGCTAACACAAGCTGTGGACAAAGAAGAAGAAAGTCCTCTCTTTTAAGGAGAAGAAGAAGGAAACGTGTTACTCCCGAGTTTAGGTTCTGGCTGAGGAGGCAGAGGGGAAGGAAATAAAGGAGGTGGAGAAGAATAGGAGGAACCAACAGATTAAAGAGAGGAATCATTAGATTCAAAAGAGGAAGAGGAAGACGATGAAGAAGACAACATGGCAGACCAAAATATGGATTGGATGACTTAGGGCCCATTGGCACTTCTGGGTGTCTTGCACAAGATGCCAAGACACACAGAGAAGCTCTTAATCAATTATGATCCTGACAAGTTAGCGAAGGAAGAAGATCACTTAGACACTTTCTACCTACATCTGCAGACACTTGAGGTACGTTATGATGATGTTGCATGTAGACTATTTCCATGTACCTTGGATGGTAGAGCAGTTGTATGGTACCATAACCTTCCTCCAAACTCCATCCAGAATTGGAGGTTACTCAAAAGAATCTTTCTTAAGAAATTTGCTGAAGACAAGACCCCTGCCATGTTACTGAAGGAGTTGGGTAGTCTTTGGATGGAGCAGAAAGAAAAGGTCAAATATTTTAATTGAAGGTTCAACTGTTGTTTGAACAAGTTCTTAGATGACACCAAACATCACGACTACTACACTTCCACCTTGTCGACCAGTATTGCACAATTTTTCAAGCGATCTCTGAAATTAACTTTAACAGAAAATTAGGAAGAGGTTATTGTCGTAGAGAAGGACCTACACACTATTGTATTCATTGTAAATGAAGAACCCATTAAGGACTCCAAAGGTATGGGTAAGAGGTCTTAGACCTCTGTGAGCAAGGCCAAGGAAAAGGAAACAAGCGATATTGAAAACCTTACTTGTCTCATCAAGTCCTTGACCATCGAAATTGTTGAACTTAAATAGAGGATGAGTGAGATGACTGTGAGCAGTAGGCCCTCTAGGTACCCAAGAAGGAAGAATGTAGCTTCCAATAGTAGCAACATCCAGCTGGCCAAATCTACACAGAACTCCAACATGGTTCTGAACATTGAGAAAATCTCTAGAGATTCATACTGTATGTTCGACCACGAACATCATTCAGAAAAAATGTGCCCAGAATGGAACTATGGAATGAGTAGTCTTGTTACGCAGTTGTGTGACAATGTCATGGTTGATGAACAACTAAAGCCTAATGAAGAAGAAGAAGCTACTAGAGTTGATGAAGCTCCAATCATGTAGTAAACATGTATCAGTATGCTCTCACTGCATAGAAGACCACCACCGATAAGGAGCCTTTGAGTGACAACTCGACCCCAAAGAAAATAACTGATACAAATTGAGAATTCAAGGGGGCACCACTATGATTGAGGTACCAAAATAGAAATTCAAAGAAAAGATGTTAAGAAAAATGGGTCCACAGTCGACTCAACACAGAACACTAAGAGCAAGTTCAGGAAGACAGCTCCAACGAAAAGTGTTTCCACAAGAAGTAAAGACAAAACCATCCCACTGGAAACAATGAATTTAGTTCCACCCCTGGACAACTCGGTGAGTCTTACTGCAATAGAGTATAACATTGTAGAAGACATGAAGAAGGCTCGTGAAAATATTTCTCTGTTTGAACTTACAAAAATCATGAACGAGCGGGACATTATTCTATGAGCACTTGAGCAAACCTCCACTAGTGATGACACCTCTTCAAACAAGGGATCTAGTAAGTCTCTTGACACTCTCGCATATGTTCTTAATGCACTCTGCATGGAGGAGACAAACTCACTCTGCCCACCATTCTTGTTATTATTTCAAATAGTTAACTTCAATGTTCACAACTCCTTGGTTAATTTTGGTGCATCGGTTAATGTCATGCCACTCTCCATGGGTAAGAATATCAACGATCAATGGATTAAGATAGAGGTACAAATCATCCAAATAGACATAACTTGCATGTGAGAATTTGGTGAACTCGGGGATGTGATCATTTGAGTATCATTTGATGAACAAGTTCATCAATGCATAAATATTGTGATTGTGGACATTGCAGAGGCATACGGGGTATTGCTGAGAAGAGACTGGTCAAGCAAGCCACAAGGATAATTTGATACTGATTGGTTACACTTATGGATTTCGTATAAGGGTAGGAAAAACCAGATTCGAGTGTTGTCAGAGAGGTAAATGAAGCACAACATAACTCCCTTGAATGGACATAACGAATCCTTGGATTTCACATAACTTGTTTTCGGTAATTTTTTCTAGAGACACAGTTGGGGTGCTATCTTGTGGAGTCATTCCCTATACCACTAGACACATAGTTGGACCTCCTTCATTGTTCAACTAGTGGAAATGAAACTTGTAAAGTAAGTAGTAGTAAGAATACTAGTGCGGAAAGCAGTCCTTGTACCGATGATATGTGGACCATGTACTTCGATGGATTCAAAACAAAGGAGGGATTTGGAGCTTGTTGTGTTTTAATAGACCTGATGAAGAGAAAACATTTAATCTTTAGTCTCTTGGAATTCGAGTGCAGGAATAACACCACAAAGTATGAAGCACTCATCTTAGGCTTACAGAAATTCATTTACCTCAATGTTGTTGTCCTGAAAGTGGCAAGTCACTCTGAAATCATGGTGGATCAGGTACATAACACTATACATTGTGTGTCACCTCGTCTTAAGAGTTATCCACAAGATTTATGGTGACTCATTTCTCGTTCCCAAGATTTTAATATTATTTCAGTACCAAGAATGTGTAATGCAACAACTTATGCCTTGGAAAATGTAGATGCTAGGATGTTACCATCAGGGGACAACTTTATTATTGAAATTTTGTACTAACCATCTGTCCCAGACATGATCACTAATTTACGCATTTTTGATGATAATCAACAGATGCCGCATTTCATGGCTAATGCTGACATATTCAAAGTTGCAGTAATAGATGAGGATGAGCATGAACAATCTCTAATGGAAACATCTATTACAAGAAAAGACAACCTCGTCCCTAAGGGTGTGGTATCAATAGAAAAGTTGTATGACCTGCAGAACCATTTTCAGGGACCTGTGAATGATAAGATCCATAGCTCTACATTATCGCATGAGCATATCAATCTAGGAACAAAAAAAGATCTGAAGTACGTGAATCTCAGTACTTGTTGTACACCACAAGAGCAACAAGATTTTATCCACCTATTCAACCAGTATCTCGATGCCTTTGTGTGGACGTACAGTGATCTTAAGACATATGACACATGAATAATCTAGCACGTGATACCAATCAAGGAAGGGGCCAAACCTTTTCAACAAAAATTTACGAAAGTTCACCCAACAATTGATCCCCTCATACATAAAGAATTGACGAAGTTGTTGGATTCTTAGATCATTTATAAAGTGTGACATTCAACTTGGGTATCCAATCTAGTCCCTGTTAGGAAGAAGTCTAGGGAGATCCGCTTGTGTGTATATTCTGCAACCTTAATCGTAGCTCAGACAAAGAAAATTACCCATTGTCATTCATGGAGCAAATATTGTAGACAATATCTGGAATAGATATGTCTTCTTTGCTAAACAGTTTCTCAAGTTACAACCAAGTTCTGGTAGCAGAGCCTGATAGAGTCAAGACTACATTCTTACCAAGTGGGGTATGTTTGTGTTCCGTCGAATTTCGTTTGGGTTGGTTAACGCATATGCAACATTTCAGCATGCAATGGACATCACTTTCTGTGGGCTTATCAAACAAAATATAGTGGTCTACCATGCTGATGTAACAATTTTCTCAAGACAATAGTCAGACCACCTGAGCCACCTCAAGAAAAGTTTTGAGCAATGCAGGAAATATGAGATATCCTTGAATCCCAAGAAGATAATATTTGCAGTGTCTAAGGGTAACCTTCTTGGACACATTATTGTTAAAATTGGGATCAAGTTAGATCCAGATAGGGTTCGGACTATCACACAAATTCTCACCCTATGAACAAGAAATCCATGCAGTCTTTCTTGGGGAAGATCAACTTCCGCAGAAAGTTCATCTCTGACTATGCTCAGATCGTCAAACTTGTACATAAGATGATCAAGAAGGGTGCTTTATTCAATTGGGGAAAAAGGGAAAAGGATGTGTTGTCTCGTATAAAGCAACAAATAGCAGAAGCACCAACATTGTATAGCCCAAACTTCAACAAAGACTTCTTTCTCTACACTTTCACTTCCGACACTTCTCTTGCTATTGTGCTCACTTAGAAGGGTGAGTTGAACAATGAGAGACCCATTTCCTTCACGAGCATGAGCTTGCAAGGACCAAAGCTCAACTATCCCACCGTGGACAAATAAGCTTATGCAATATGCAAGGTGGTGAATCACTTCAGACCCTTCTTATTGAAAAACCATTATATTATATTTGTTCCACACCCAACCGTCAGATCATTGCTTGTTCAGCAAGAGTTGGGTGAGACAAGGGCAAACTAGATGACTAGACTACAAGAATACAAGCTTGACATAAAACCAGTTCACACCATCAAGGGTCATGGTCCTTATAAGTTAACAGTGAAAGCAGTCAATCCACAAGAGGAAGAAGAAGAGCTCGCAGGCTGGGAGCAAGAAATAGAAATGTAATATATTGAGCGAGCCTCTCCCACTTCAGACGGAAACTTCTTGTACGCAAATGTGCATCAGTACCATGAGCATGGCAAAGTTCCCTCTCATTTCTCTTTTCAGTAGAAGAGGGCACTCCTATTCAAAGCACTATCATACCAACTAGTGCATGGGGTGCTATAAAGAAAGCAACATAATGGGATCTTGGTCATGTGCCTGGAGGCACAAGATTCAGTCAAGGTCTTATGTGATCTCCACAATGGACTAGCCAGAGGACACTTCACAGGTAACACCACAGCACACAAGGTCATTCATGTTGGGTTCTATTGGCCTACATTATTTAAATATGCTCATGCCTATGCTTGCAAGTGTCCGGTCTGTAAAAGGTGCACCAACAGAAATCGGAAGACAGTAACTCTGATGCATCTTGTTGTAGTGGCAGAACCATTCCAATTGTGGGACTTGGATATCATTGGGGAATTTTTCCCACATTCATTGAATAAACACCATTATATTTTGACTACTACAAATTATTTCACACGGTGGATAGAGGCATTTCTGCTGAAACAAGTGAACGACCAGGAAGTCATAAGCTTTATACAACAAAATATCATTTCTAGGTTTGGTGTTCCTACATCACTTGTTTTTTGACAATGCAACGTACTTTTCTTCATTAAAGCTTTATGGTTTTTCATTGGAAAATAGTATTGTATTGAAACATTCTACTAACTATTATCCATAAGGGAATGGTCTTTCCAAATCCACAAATAAGAACCTCATTCGCATCTTCAAAAAGACCATATTCTCTGAGAAGTGCAACTGGCACTCCGCTTTGGTGAATGCTTTATGAGATGACCAAGTCACACCTAAGCCTTCTCTGAACACTTCTCCATACTTCCTGGTTTATGGAAAGGAAAGCATCCTCCCACCAAATATCTATTGGGCTACTCTCCAAATCTCCCAAGAATCTCAGGGCTAGTCTTGTCTCTTAGTTTAGCGTAGGATGGAAACTTTGCACAAGTTACAAGAAGAAATGCTGAAAGCGAAAGAAAAATTCTCTCTCCAATAGAACTGTATCAAGAGATGGTTTAATAGAATGTCTGTAGGGAAGACTAGCTTTAGTGTGGGTGACTTAGTCTTGAAATCAATCAAAGCCCATGAAGACAAAGGCAATCACACTAAGTTTCAATCCCTATGGATTAGTCCATACACTATCCATGAAAAGCTTGGAAAATACATGTATCATCTTCAATCACTTAACGGGAAGATTGACTCTCTCCCTGTCAATAAATAAGACTTAAAATATTATTTCCAATCAAGACCTGGGGATGCACCCCACAATATGTACATAGTCTTTCGTTGTTTGTTGTTATGTTTCTTTTGGGTTTTTGTTTTTTTCTTATGTAAATAAGTATTGTGCCTCACTACATTGTGGCTTTCAAGTGTGTGTGTGGCTAAAGTTCAAAGAGTCTTGTGACACTACAACCCTTGGCCAGTCCCATGTCTTCCTTATTTGTATTGGTTGTAACTTTTGGCCGATGAAATTTTGACGGAAAATACGATCTGTTTGTAAGGAGTTTTTGGTCCAACCATGAACCTGTGTCTAGTTTGACAACCTCGTGCCTATACTCAGTTTTCTGCTTTGGTTTTTTCAAACTTATCCAACTAGTAGAAATGGAGAAGGGGAAAATATAATTGAGAAAACTTAAATCAAATGTCTTTATATACTTCTCTAAAGGAAAAACCTCTCCTGCTCTTAATAAGTTGGGATCCCTCTTCTACCCAGAATAAATAAGCATCGATGCATAGTCCTTTTTAAATAAATAACTAAAGCCGAAAGAAGAGAAAGGCTTCCTACGCAGAGAGGTGAAGTAGAAAAGTCCATCAGGATACTATCTAGGCTTGCTGGTAGTGGAAAAATGCTTTTTTCCAATGTGACTCCATCAAGGTGTTGTCCAGGCCTGCTGGCAGCAAAGAAACATTGGAGATGAAAAACTATACTCTAAAAATCTTAATCTCGCAAGCTAAACTACCCTTCCCAATTTTAAATATTGTGATCTGGCTGAATCTTATGTTGTGTTCAACTGAGAAGGTACAAAGGAAACCATGTCTTCCCACAGGGTAAGTGGGGAAACCAAAGTAATCTGCATGATGAATCAATACTACCGGGAGGACCAAGGCCCTGCACTAAAAGATGAACCAAGATAGAGAAGTTGGTATTCAACCAATGTGTCACCAAGTGTTTTAGTGGCTATAACACCCTCTAAAATTTTGGTTTTCGCTTCATTTTCAAAGCCTTCCTTGGCCTTTCCCTTTATGGTTGGAAATACTTTAGCTCATTTCATGAGCTCTCTACGAGTCTTTTCACCCCTTTGGCTTGTTTGATCAACAGTCATCTTTTAGCATGTTTTATTGTTTTACCATGCTTGCGATCCTTTTCTGGTGATTTTGAAGGTTGTTGTTTGTGTATTCAAGTTTTCCTAGCTATGTAAACAGCTGTCGCATTCATACACAATTTTTTAAGCATTGTCACAAAAGTGTCGTCATGGTCATCCTAAGTCCATCTCAAGTGTTGCACTTGTCACTTTTTGTTCTAGGAGAGACTCACAGAGGGTAATGCTTTCTCTTTTTGTTCAAGTGATCTATGTTTTTGTGTCATTGAAGTATGCTAAGTGTGCGATCACAAGTTCAAGTTCCTCACAAGTTCACTTCCCTCCCGCACTTAGCCATTTCTCCAAAAATCCTTCCAATCGGGCAACTCACTTTCATAGAACCCCGACTAATCTATGTACTGCCCATTCATAGCCCTCAGTGATGCAACCTTGCTTCCTGGAACTGCATAGTGCATAGTCACTGTCCCCTAGGGAAGTTGTACTACACAATTCTAGAGATGAGCAGTCTGCCTTCATCCCGAGAATTGCATAGTAACTTCTCCCAGCTTGACCTGAAATGTGTATTTCACAAGATCATTCATCGAGCTTCTTCCTTGCCTACTGGAATCTCACAATGCATAGAGGCGCAAGCCTCCCTGGCCTCCCAGAACTGTGAAGAAGTGTCTCTCGAGTGTCATCCCTCAACTGGGACTCATTGATCTCAAGAAATGTGCAGACTTGTCCTCCCAGGACCCTCTACTACCTAGTCTTGTCTTACCTATGAAAAATATGAGAACTGCCTTGGAGGGTCCCATCCTCCATCATCCATTGACTGTCTCAGCTATGCAATCTTGTCTCACAGTGCCTTCTACGTATTCTTTCCTGGCAGTGAGGATCGTGCTAAGGAGTTCCTTGGCCAAGCCTGGGTTGCGCTCTGCGTAGTATTAGTGACCAACATCCCTCCATGTCACCTGGAACTATGCAATGTTCAATTACTAGGCCCTCTTTCCCAGCCTTTCACCTGTCCCGGGCCTAGTCCATGGATAACATTGCATCATCTTCGATAAGGGATTTTTTGGATTTGATGTCATCCCACCATGAGTGAATTGTAGGAATAGGTACATTGTTAGATCATAGCGAGACGATGAACAAGGTTAAGAAGGAGTGAACATGCTAGAGGAATCACTTATAGTTGGTGTTACACAGTAATTTGTCACCATTGGTCACCGTCCCTGTTACCCCTGTTTTCGTACATTTGGGGATACATTCTGGGACCTGTGAGCAGTGACATAGCCTAAAAACACTTGCATTATGTTCCCCTGAGTATGTACTTCATGTTCCCTGAAGACACCTTCTGCAAATTATCCCTGAGAAGTGCCCTTTTTCCATTGGCGCAGATACACAGTGTCTTATCCGCGCCAATCACTGAGATCCTCAAAAAGGGGCACGCCCATTGGTGCTCTGTCCTAGAACAA